>JAOVYX010017800.1:0-21451 GCA_035668315.1 Drosera spatulata | reverse complement strand
CCCGTTTGGTTTAGTTAGCCTTGTCATGAACCGGGTTCGTGACGGCATAACGCCACGTGTCCTAGCAGCGGAGTTCGAGGCGTTACATATATCCATATCCAATCCATTGGATTTGAATTTTATTTTGACCCAATCCGGATAAGATCATGGATCATCCGAATCCATGATCACTCACCATGCCGATAAAATGGCAAGCAACTCACCCCACTTGAATCCCTTTAATTCCCATCTCAAATTCCCCAAATTCATCAAACCCCAACACTCAAAATCTAATCTTTCGTCTCTTTTCTGTATCAATTTTAGGGTTCTTCGCTGGCACCCAAATGTAGGCTCGATGGTGAATTCACAGATTTTGAACGATATATCTCAATGCAGGCTTTACAACACAGAATGTCATCGTTTAAACAACTAGATCAAGTAGCACCCCAATGATGTCGAAAAAATGGCAATCAACTCTGTTAGTCCAACATATATAATCTAGAATGGGGTGAATAGACTATTTTAAAATTTTTAATATTATACAGTTAGGTGTTCAATCAGAATACATTGATTATCCTTGCAGACTGTAGGAGGTGTCTACTGCAGAGACTTATGCTTTGAAAGCTCGTCTCTTTGTGTTGTTTAATTAATTTCTAACAGCTCTAATATGCAAAATAAAATAATATAAGGCGAGAACTCAAGATTTTATACTGGTTCAGACACTCGTTATCAACTGATAAACGAAAATTTAGTCCAAACTTTCCTTGGTGACCAGTGTAGTCAATCCAAAATGTGAGTTCAGTATCTTTTTTTTTTTTTTTTTTGAGTTATAAGATAACCACTTTACAAGTTTACAACTTGTCAAAGACAAATAACATAAACCCTTGCATAGATCCTTCCTTGAACTCTGTTGTAGATTTGTTCTTCAGAGCAGATTAGTGAACTTCCTTCATCCTGTTTCTTCAAATCAGCTCACTTGAAAAGCTTTCACAATGAATTCGGATTTTTTTTTTTGGGTATGGATGAATTCAGATTTTTTGTATGCTCTGATACGTTCAATCGTTTTTCATTACCATTCTCTGAGCTCCTTTGATCCCCTTTTATAGGTTGAGGGAATTTTTGGAAGGCCGGGATTGACGTCTCACAGGCGGAGAAGGGACACTTGTTAGTGTAGGTGATCCATAAGTTGCTCCTAATTAAAGGCCTTTTGGAGTTGCCATCTAATTTTCTAACAAATTAGGAAAGATGAGTCTTAGAAACTTAAGCAATGGTCTATTTTAGGAGTTCAGGTTCGAGAGTAAGTTAAGTAATGGGAAGATCGCGTTTTGAGTTACCACCCACCACCCCCACTTATGTGGTCCCTACTGATCCCTAGGTGAAAGAATTCTAAAAACATATTCGCTTTCAATTAGTGACATGCTTATACCACATATATATTTTGAACAAGATCAATAATGAAATACGCACACATAGAATGTATGAATGTGAAATCATTTGATGAAAAACGTACGATTTTTGAGTCTGATGATTTCTACTCTTTTAGAGGTGAAGAAGGGTCGCATTTTTAATGATAATCAATCTTAAATCACTCTAGGTGATGGGAAATAAGATTTTTATTCGTAGTTCCTAGGTTTTTAACTTAAATTGGCATTCTATGCCATGTAAGTGATGGAACATAATATGAAACCATTGCCAATAACTTGGCACACATATGTTTTGTTATGGGATTTCATTTATAATGATAACCTGAAACTAAAGACATTAGACATAGATATATAATGAATCGTATGGTTTATAACCATACTAATTTATATCCCATGGCACCTGTCACCCAAAAAGATAGCACCAACACACAATGAATAGGTTTTCTTTAAGAGATTCATGAAGATTTCTAATCCTATATAAATATATAATTATACTTTACATTGTGTAAAACGTGTAACTACTGAAGCCATACCACATGTCGGTAGGTCATAAAATATACAAGATGATCCTATGAAAAAGGCCATACCACATGTTAGTAGGATAAAAATAATACAAGATGCACTATAAATTTATATGATTCTAGGCACATGGCCAAAAATAATCTATGTCTAAATAATCTTCATGAGAATCTCAAATGTTATACACTAGGTGATCACGCATAAATAACATACTTATAGTAAAAGCAATAACAACAGGAAATAAACACACACATTCATGATGCATATGTTGCCCTCACCATGCAAAAAGAAAAAGAGTAGGAGTTTCGACCTTGCAAATAGCTGGCCATCCCAAACTGATCAGAATTTGGGATAAACATAATGCTATGCTACTGCCATGGCGTATCCGAGAAAATAGGATTAGCGAGCACTAACGTATAGCGATCACTCAAATGATGCATGACCTATAACTACCGTTTTGAATGAGATCATTTTAGATGAGTTTCATGAACACGTATTTAATTTTGAAATTAATATACATCAATTTTACCAACGCATATCACACACGACAATAAATAAAAATTCTAGTTTGACATAGTTTCTAGCTAAGAGAGAACCTGTCACACCAACATAGAGAGTTAGTAAATAAAAAGTAGGCAAACGTTATACATACGTTATTACACTATGATCAAGTCAAAAGACATAAAGAAACATGTTTGATTAATTTTTAATTAATGTGGTTGCGCCTTACGGCTGCCTACATACCCTGGTGGGATCAAACCAAATGTAGTTCAATATTATAACTTTTAGTTTGATTTAAATTTAGAGTTTATTATGACTGCACCGATATGATTCCCTACATACCCTTGAAGGGATCAAACCTTATACAGTTCGGGTATGAACTTAGAGTTAAGGTGTGTTAACTTAGAGTTAAGGTTGATTATTACCTTTTAGTTTATTGAACTACGCCTGTGAAGACTGCCTACATACCCTTGTGGGATCAAGTCATATATAGTTTAGAATCATATTTAATGGCTTAGAACGTATTTTAAACTTAATATATTCTTTTACCTTAATTTAAGGCTTAAGGTGATTATGCCATTGTTATGGGTTTATATATTGATTTGATTTGATTTGTGTATACAATTTTAATGTTATATATTTCGAAGTAAACATTTATAATATAATGAGATATTTTTAATGTTAGACTTTCATAATATTTCGATCAATTGTACATTTTTAATGTTATGTGTGATTATTATGTTGTACCTTTTCATTGTATATTTTAACATTATGCTTGATTGATTAAATGTTATACATTTTGCTTTGTTCAATATTTGTAATGTGTGTTATTTGATCACATGTTATACATTTTAGGATATGATATTTATAATGTTCAAACTTGTTATGTATTTTGAACATTTATAATGTTTCATGTTATACATTTAATATTTGTCATTTATAATGTTTTATTTGGTTAAAATATTTTTGCATGAACATTTATGATGTTTTATACATCCTATGTAGGTGCTTATAGCATTTCATATGATTTAAAGTGTTATACATTTTATGTGTAAACATTTGTGATGTCTTATATTATTTTATAGGGGTTTTTACCCAAAACTATAAAAACTTGAAATAATACCAAAAAGATAAACAAGGAATCTAAATTGCAAAAACATACAATTCATCCATTTCATTTAAATCCCTAACCTTATTTTCATCTCCATCCCAACACCTACCATCACCCAACCATCGCCGGGTTCTTGACATAAATCTGACTACCGTCGTCGGAATCTTGGCCGAAATACGACCATCGTCGTCGGAATCCGACCACCCCGTTGGAGACCTCGCCGGAGTCAGAATCCGGTCACCTCGTCTGATACCTCGTCGTAATCCGACCACCTCGTCGGAATCTAACCATCTCGCCGGGACAGAGCGTCACTTAACTCAGGCGTTCTGTTTTGAAACAGGACACCTGAAGGAATAAACAGAGCGCCTGAAGAAAAAAATAGAGTGTTTGAAGAAAAAAACAGAGCGCCTGAAGGAAAAAAATATTTTTATTCACACATGCTGCACTACAAAAAAATATTCTAATGATGAAGAAAACAATGACAAAAAAACACAAAAATTTTGCAACAAAATCGTTTAACATTTGATCAACATTATTCCTCTCAAATATTTCATCGAACAACTTCCTTGCATCCCCTACCGTCCACATTTCGCATATAAATCGACTTGAAAATGCCATGAACCTATCAATCATTGGATCGCAGAGGTGTGTCGCAATCAGTGGAACTGGCTATAGCAAGAATCCTTAGACTATGGCTCACATGAGAAGACTGACTGATCGGAAGAGTGCTTGAGCTTTATCATGCAATTGGGACTATTATTGTCGAGCACGGAGATCAGAGGGTAAGGGTGCGGGCGACGACGACGAAGTGGAGAGCGAGGAGGGCAGATGTGGAGGCAGAGAAGGAGAATGGGAGCAGAGGAGGAGGAGAATGAGGAGGAAGATGATATTGTGGGAGGAGAAGAGAAAAACGTTCAAATTATATGTTTTGAGAATTAAAAACCCGCATGGATATTTTTGGGATTAATTTTGCGAAAATATATGTTTGGATAATTTTCTATATTTTATATGAAATGTTATACATTTTTATGGGAAAACATTTATAATATTTTATATGGTCGCTTATAGCATTTATATGGTATGTATATGTTATACATTTAATAGGTCAATATTCATAATGTTATAAGATAAATATTTATAATATTTTAAAGCAGTCATTTTAAAGTTTGGCATCGCATATTTTATGTGCTACGATAATCATTTAGAATATCATACTTATAGTGTAAAGTTGACCCAAATATATACATTTTAGTATGGACATTTTTAATGTTTGAAAAAAGTTATACATTTTTATAAGGACATTTTTTAATGGTTTCAAATAGTCTTAAAATGTTATACATTTTACATACGATATTTATAATATTATTATGTAATTAAAATGTCATGTATTTCAATAGGTACATTTTTAATGTTTTATGACTTTAAAGCGAACATTTTTAATGTTTATGATTTTAAAGTGAACATTTATTATATTTTTATGTGATTAAATGTTACTGTAATTAAATATTATAGATTTTATATATACATTTATAATGTAAAGTTTGATTGAAAATGTTATACATTTTATATTTGGGACATTTATAATGTTATGATTGAATGAGTGACAAATATTTTTTAAATAGTCTAACATTTCTAATGATGTGATTTTTAATCCAATCATTTTAGTGGTATGTTTTATTAAGTCAACATTTTTTTATGCTTTTACATTTCTAAGGCTATAAAGTTGCATGATTTCATATTCTGTATGTCAACTTCAAACAAACATAACTTTCTTATTTCGCAACCAAATCAAGTGGTTTTTGATTCGTTGGAAAGCTTATGGAGTCTTCTAAAAGTTTATTTCAGGATACATTTGAAGATTCGGAACCTAGGATAACATTGAAATGCATCCTGTGCACGAACGTCAAAACAGACGAACACAGGACAGGTTCTACCATTTTGATCATAACTCCCACAAATCAAAGTCATTGATGATGCAATTCACTTTGTCAGATAGCTAACAGGTAGAGCTAACCCTATCAACTTCATGATTTTTAGAAGCCAAATAATAAGCTTTTTGAAGCGATTCAAACCAGGCTTAGAAACCTGTAGAAAATTGCACATAGTGAATAACATTTTACTTATTTCGTGTTTTGTACAAAAACTTCAAAAAAGCATATCTTCCTTATTTCTTAACGAAATCGAACGATTTTTGGTTCGTTAGAAAGCTTATTAAGTCTTCTACAATTTTTATTTTGTAATTGCTGATTCGGGCTCTAAAGTATACTGGATGCGAACATCAAAACAGTCTAGGAACTTGATAGTTCGTGCCATTTTAATCATAACTCTCACCAACCAAAACCATTTACAACCAAATTGGATTCGTTAGAAAGGTAACGGATAGAGGTATCTGTACAAATTATTTCATGAATTTTAAAGACCAAATTATAAGCTTTTGAAGCTATTCAATTGAGACGTGAAAATCTGTCAAAACTGGGATTAGGCTTTATCAAGGGGTGGTGGGAGGCTGACCTTGATCGATAGAAGGGAAGCAGAGCGAAGGGAGAAGTGCTGCCAAAACACGACCCCCACCACGACAGGACAGCCGTAAACACCACCACCACGACAAGTGCTGTCACCAACGCCACTAAGGAGGAACGTCGCGAGGAAGAAACGCCGAGGGTTGCAGTGAGATTCTCCAAGCCGAGTGAGGGATGATATGTGTTTGATCCTTATTTTTTCTGTATTTCTTGGTATTCCCTCATGCCTCATGTGAAGCTCAAAGCCTTGGTGTTTATTGGGGGAGAAGCCGGGAGTGGATCCGGGATTGTGGGCAGTTGAGAGATTTTTGGGTGGTTGAGTATTGTTCCACTTCTCTGGGGTCTTCGGCTGCAATTGAAGATGAGGAGGGAGGAAAAGATTATTTGGGCTGGAGAAAAAAGCGGAGTGGGCTGACTGGGTGACCAATCTCAATATTTTATAAATATACAATCATGTTTTATAAACATACAATTAGCTTTTGCAAACATAATTATAACATCCTTAAGATTTGACATGCATTATTAAAAACGTGCGAATAAAATCCCGTGGATTATTTAAGAGAATAAGGTTTGATCCCGAAATGATTTCATATTTTATAAACATTATTTATAACATATATTTGATTAAAATATGTAAAATCTTATAGATTAAAACTAAGTGGTTGACCATGGGGTGTCTACAGACTCTAGTGAAGTGAGCCATATCACAGTGTAAGTATGCAAGCTGAATTACGGAAAACTGAGTGCAGTGCTGGGTGCAGACGAGGCTACACTAGTAGACCGAGCAGATGAGGTCTACAAACTGTTGAGTTAGAGCTAAGTTGCAGCAGACTGACTGCTGTACTTGGTGCAAAATGAAGTTGTAGAAAGGCTGGATATGAAGACTGTATACCTGAGCCGAGGGTGCAGCAGAGGCTGGCAGCAGACGCTGCCGCAGAGCTCATGTAGCCGAGGGTACATCGGAGGGTGACGGCAGAGGGCTGCAGGAGAGACAGCAGTAGAGGCTATATAGCAGAGGAGTGCAATAGACCTGGTATAAGAGTTTGGGTGTAGTATAAGTTTTAGTGAAATGGAAAGGAATAAGGAAGGGATAAAAAAAATGAGAAGTTGAGGCAATGGTGATGTGTACAGGATCAGAAAAGGTGAAGGCAGGTAAGTCCATTACAATAGAGGATGAAGCTATCACTATCAGATCGTACAGTCACGGGTTCTGTTTTCCTGAGCCTATAAAAGGGAAGACACGGTGCACAGGAGAAAGAGGGGAGGACGAGTGTGAGAAAATTTTGAATATCGTTTGAGAGCTTTCATAGAAAGAAAAACCTTGGAGACTCGCTGTGCACGATCTAAATTGAAGATTCAAGATTTCTAAAGAAGATTCAATAGTCTACAAGTGAAGAACGACAACTGCAGCAGAGCCCTGCAAGATCTAGGTTCTTCATCCTTTAACAAGAAGAGTGTTGTTGTAAAGGGGTTTTCATGTAAGCCACAAATAAGAAGATAGTGAAACTCCTCTTGGCTTGGCTACACTGGTCACCAAGGGAATACTGAACTAAGCTCCTGTTACTTGTTGGTAACAGGTGTCTGAACCAGTATAAATCCTGTGTCATTTATTTTTCTGTGCTGTTCTTCATTTCTAAACTGTTATCTAGATCTTAAAAGGTTCAAAGAGACAAACTTTTCAAAACTAAAGTCTCAACTACAGAACTTTCGCTAACTACAACAGACTCAGGTAGTGCAGTCTAACCAATAGCTTTGCTGTGCTGTCCGGTAAAATTTTTGAGATAACCTATTCACTCCCCCCTCCTCTAGGTTATTTATGGGACTTTCAAACAGCAAAGATGCAAAGGCATCAGGAGAGGTCATCAAGCCAAAGGCCTCATAAGGAGAGGCCATCAGGGCACAGAACTCAAGGGGTGCAAACCCTACAAGAGAGGTCATCAGAGCACAGATGTAGGGAGCAACCTCACATAGTGAAAAGAAGGTATCACAGAACATCTGAGGATCAACGTCACAAGCACAGCAAAGACAATGAGCATCACAGGTAGAACACTTAAATCCTTTACTGAATATTAGTCTAAGAAGTTAGATTAAGCTTTTCTTATCAAACAATGTAATTAGAAGTTAGCTTATTGTTTTACTTAGAAGTTTTGTTAGCATCAATTTAGGGAGAGATTGATAGGAATGTGCAATCCCTCCAAGATATATAGAAATTGATGAACAAATCTTAGAAGTATTCGCCATGATGTTGTTAGTGTGCTTAGGCTGGAAATTAGTTAGGTATCTGCAGTCTAGGTCAGATGTTGGAGAGCAGACGGCCATAGATGGAGAGCATTGTGGGCCACTAGATGCAGACTACTATAGAGAATTTCTGCTTAGCAGCTAAGACATGCATGGACAACAAAAGACCTATAAATGCTTCAAGATCTGGGATTAATCTTGCAGACAAGGATCAACACAACAATGCATGGATTGCATCAGATCTAGGTGAAGACAAGGTTGCAACAGTGACTGGGTACAAACGAGGTCTCAATAGTACTGAGTGCAGACTAAGTTGTAGTAGACTGGAGTGTAGCAGAGATGGTTGTTTTGGTTGGGGAAGAAGTCTGAGGATCAATCACATTGATCATTTGAGATTCAAAATGACAGTACAAGGATCAGAAAAGGGCGAGCTGCCAGCATTAGTGAAGGATCACATGTGACTACCTTTCACCATCAGGTCAAGTACACAGTCAAGGGTTTATTCCCTCGGTCTATAAAAGGGGATCAAAGAGCTCAAAGAACAGTGTTGTTGAACGAGAGATTGAATATACAAAGTGTGCAAGAGTAATCTGAATTATTAAACTGTTCACGTGAGATGAATTAAAGAACAACAAGAAGAAGGGTTCAATAGTCTGCATTGAAGAACAGAGGCTGCAGTAGAGTCCAGAATAGGATTTGTGCAAAGGGTCTAGGTTCTTCGCCTTTGAAAAGTTAGATAGAATGTAAAGGGGTTATCTTGTAAGTCAAAAACAAGAAGATAGTGAACTCACCTCTTGGGTTGACTAAACCGGTCACCAAGGGAAGACCAGACTAAGCTATCGATTATCATTTGATAACGAGTGTCTGAATCAGTATAAGTCCTGTGTTCTTTATTTTTTTTTCACTGTTTTGAATTATAAGAACTGTTAGAATTAATTACAACAGCAAACAGAGACAAACTCGCAAAGTTTGAGTATTTGCCACAGACCTCCTCAGTGGTCTGCAAAGGAGTTCAGTGTATTGAAATACATTATCCCGCTACATTACACAAAAAAAATTTAAAACAACCAATTCAACCCCCCTCTAGATTGTACCTGTGAATCTTATAAAAAATTTTCAATATTTATATCCATTTGAAAAAGTTACCGTTGCCATAAAAAAATAGCCGTTGCGTAGTTTCAAGCATTGATTTGACAGTTGTGGAAATTTAGGCAATCAGTTTAAAACATTATTTCTTTTCAAAAATAGAACTGCAATAAGGTAAATAGTGCTTGTCTGCATCCTACATGTGCAGTAGAGCAGTAAACCATTTAAGCCATTTTACTGATTTAAATCAATCATACCCAGCTCTCCTCGAAATTGGATAAATTTGCTCTCATCAAGAGGCTTTGTGAAAATATCTGTAATTTATTTTTCTGTTGGAATATATTCTAGTTTAATATCACCTTTTTGCACATGATCCTTGATAAAATTGTATCTGACATCTATGTGCTTGGTTTCTTGCATGGAAAACTGAATTTTTTGAAATTTGCCATTGTAGACATGTTGTCACAAAATATTGGTGTTTTTAAAAATGTCATACCATAGTCTGCAAGCTGTGACCTCATCTATAACACTTGTGCAACACAGCGTCCTACAATTATGTATTCTGCATCTGCAATAGAGGTTGACACTGTGGTATGCTTCTTGCTGAACCATGATATCAATCTTGTACCAAGAAATTTACATGTTCCACTTGTGCTTTTCCTATCAACTCTGCAACCTGCGAAGTCTGCATCTGAATAGCCTGTTAGTGTAAAATTTGATTTCCTAGGTTGACACTCAAATCTGGAGTTCCTTTGAGATATCTCAGGATTCTCTTTACTGCAGTGTGATGGGGTTCTTTGGGATCAGATTGATATCTAGCACATACGCAGATTGAGTATAGAATGTCTGGTTTGCTTGTAGTTAGGTATAGAAGTGATCCTATTATAACCCTATACATCGTTTGGTTTATTCCTTTCCTACTCTCGTCCTTGTCAATTTTTGCAGCTGAGCTCTTAGGAGTTTTTATATGACTTGCATTTTCTACTCCATATTTCTTAACTGTATTCTTCACGTATTTTGCCTGATTTATAAATATCCCACTGTTTAGCTGTTGTACCTGATGTCCTAGAAAATATTTCAGCTCACCCGTTAAACTCAATTGAAATTTTGATTTCAATAAGGCAACAAATCTTTCACATAATTTATTGTTAGGGCACCCAAATATAATATCATTTACATAGATTTGTACTAAGAGTGTATACTCCTTGTGTTTTTTAAGAAACAAGGTGGTATCTACCTTTTCTCTCTGAAAATTGTTTTCACATAGAAAAGTTGAGAGAGTTTCATACCATGCCCTTGGAGGTTGTTTTAAGCTATATAATGCTTTGTCTAACCTGTAGACATGATTTGGAAGTTCAAAGTCTTCAAATGCAGAAGGCTGTTCAACATAGACCTCTTCTTGCTGGTTTTCGTTGAGGAAGGCACTTTTTATATCCATTTGAAAGACTTTTAACCCTTGGTATGCATCATAGGCAAGCAACATTCTTATGGCTTTCAACCTTGCATCAGGAACAAATGTTTCATCAAAGTCAATCCCTTCTTCTTGTGAGTAATCTTTTGCCACTACCCTGACTTTGTTCCTGATGACTATTCCATTTTCATCAGTCTTATTTCTGAACACCCACTTGAAGCCAACAACTGGATTATTTTTGGGTCTGGGCACCAGATACCATACCTCATTTCTTTGAAATTCATTTAGCCCTTCCTACATGGCATCAATCCACTTTGAATCATTTAAAGCTTCATTAACTATCTTTGACTCCATTTCTGATATGAAGCATGCAGACAGGCATTCTTTAGCTATTGGTCTTCTAGTTTACACTGGTGCATCCTTGTCTCCAATGATGTCATCTTGTGTATGTGCCTTGATCCATCCTCTTTTATCTTGATCAATGGTGATGTGCTCTAGTTGTTGTTGTATTGTAGGCTGTTCTGACACTACTGCAACATTGTTCCCTTCTGTGTATGCAGATTGCTCATCCTTTTCTACAACATCCGGCCTCTTGTTTGCATCTTGTTCATTGTCAATGCATGCACATTCCTCATCAAAGACATTAGTAGTACGAATAAATATTTTAGATTCATCAAAGAAAATATGAACTGACTCTTCAAATGTTTGTGTTGTCTTGTTGTATACTCTAAAGGGTTTGCTAGTTGTGGAATATCTTAGAAATATTCCTTCATCTGTTTTAGGGTCAAATTTTCCTATATGATGTTTATCATTGTTATGAATGTAGCAGTTGTACCCAAAAGTATGAAAGTATTAGACACTTGGTGTCTTCCCTTTTCATAATTCATAGGGAATCTTTTTATGTAGTTTATGTATAAGACACCTGTTTTGAACATAACATCCAGTGTTTAGTGCTTCAGCCCCGAAACGTTTTGATATATCTGCATCAGCAAGCATTGTTCTGGCTGCTTCTATGAGTGTCCTATTTTTCCTTTCTGGTACACCATTTTGCTGAGGTGTTCTAAGTGCTGAGAAGTTGTGTTAAATACCGTGATCATCACAATATTTATCAACTCCTGCTTGATCAAATTCGGTACCGTGATCACTCCTGATTGTGATTACCTTAATACCAATTTCATTATGTACTTGTCTTAGAAATCTAGTCAGCAGACTACAAGTTTCACGATTTTATGTAAGAATATTACCCATTTATATCTTGAATAATTATCTATTATAACGAGGGTATACTTCTTTCTATTTAGGCTCTCTACTTCTATTGGATCAAAAAGATCCATGTTGAGCAGTTCAAGAACTCTAATTGTTTCTTATTGAGTTTATTTATTTGAAGTTTGCTCTAGTCTGCTTGTCTTCTTGGCATGACTTACACAGCTTATCCTTTTTAAACCTGATTTGAGGAAGCCCCCTTATCAAGTTTTCCGAGGACAGCTTAGCTATGGTTTTGAAATTTAGATGGACTAGTCTTTTATGCCATAACCAGTTTATATCTTCTGCACCTTTAGTATAAAAGCATGTAGTTTGTGTTGACTGAGATGAATTGAAGTCTACTGCATACATGTTTCCTTTTTTAGTTCTTTTTTTTTTTTTTTTCAGTTTGACTTCTTTGGTGGCTTTATCTTTTATTTGACATGAATAATGAGTAAAGAAAACATCATAATTCTTGTCACATAATTGACTAATGGATAGCAAGTTATGTTCGAATCCTTTGACATAAGCTACATCTCTAAAGATTAGGGAACCTCTACCAAGGGTTCCATAACCTTTAATTTTACCTGCCTTGTCTCCTCCAAAGATGACTAGAGGTCCTTCTTCTTACCTGTAATCTTTCAGTATGTTTTTGTTCTCAGTCATGTGTCCTGAGCATGCACTGTCCAGGTACCATATTCCATCCTGTTGTTCCTGCAGTAAAGGGTTGAAATCTTGTACATGGTACTTACAAGTATGGGTCCTTACTTGTTAGTTTTGGGCACCCACACTTGAATAATTTTTTTGTGTGGTGTCCAGCATTCAAATGATTAGTGATCAGGTTTGCCACAAATATAGCAGTCGATTCTTGGTCTCATTTCTCTATGTGGTCTACTAGTATTTTTTCATTCCCTCTACTGCATTCTACATGCGCAGACTGGTTTCTGATATGGTCTTCTCCACTACCTTAAGACTAAGGGTTTCCCATTAAAGAACCAAGAGGCATTCAATACAGAGGCACAATCATCTCTATCAGCAAAACGAAATAGAAAAATACCCTTTTTGATTCAAATGGATGCCAGGTCTAGCAACATGAGTCTAGAAAAGACGAACAAACCACTCCATGGTAGTGAAGGGAACATCCTCCCTCAACACATAGCCAACCAGAGAATTAGCCTAATATCTACATTCATCCTCCACTTTATCAAGAGTAATTTGGATCATTCATCACGACGACTCACATAGGACAAACGATGGCCACTCTCGGAGCTACAAAGTATTGATGACGATCTCCTCGATGAATGAAGCTCAAGGACACTTAGCTCTCAATTGTCCTTGGTAGTCCTCTCGATGATTGAAGGAAAGAGAGATCTCAAAGGAGTCGTCGGCTATTTTCTCTCATAAAAAACTCATGAAAATTTGGTGTATGATGATCGAATCTCCTAAACTAGGTCATAGGTGTTTATGTCTACCAAGAAAAATTGGTCTAGATAGGATCATTTGACATGTAAACGAGTAGACCAAGTTATCTTGCTATTTTATTCATGTTTGGCATGTTCCTCGATTGATTCAGTTATTTATTTTTATGTATTCATGCTATCATGGTATATAGGTTAGATTATTAGTTTAATTATTCAAGGTATTTTGGTAATTGAAATACTAGAGAACATGATTAAATGTATCCCCTTTATTACAACCAAAGCAATCTACAATAATTCATTATCTTTAGTTTCAATGATTAATCCCTAAGTTGAGTGAAGTTATGAGAATCCTCCCTACATTTACTTTCAATAGTTTACAACTCCGTTAAACAATTCATTGGAACTACTTTAGTTATTTAGGTCTTCTAGTTTTACTCATTAGTTTCAATTAGTTTGCAATTTAAATACAAAAATCCCCCCACATATAATTTTTAGGTTAATATAAATGAGGAACTACATGGTTATTTGTTTGCTGAGAAGGATCTTAGGCAAGGAGACCCTTGGCTCCCTATTTATTTATTCTAACAATGGAAGTTTTTTCTGGAATTTCGGATCATCAAGCAAGATAGCCTGGTTTTCAGTTTCATTGACGATGCAAGAAAGCATCCTTGGCACATTTATTCTTTGCTAATGATGTGCTCATTTTCCCTCAAGGAAACTCTGTTCTTCTAATAAAGTAAGGGGTGGACATGTTTTCTCGAATGCTTGGTTTGATTCCTAATACAGCAAAGAGTGAATTCTTTGTGGCAGGTGAGGATCCAGATGTGATATCTCAGGTTAAGGAGATATAGGGCTTTGTGAACGGCTCTTTGCCTATGAAATATTTGGGGCTGCCATTGAAAACAAAGAAGTTGCATGTCAGAGTATTAGGCCTTTACTTGATAAGGTCTATAAGAGAGTTGCTAGCTGCGGATATCGTTTCTTATCTTATGCTGGTAGATCTATGCTTATTAGGCCAGTTCTGCAATCTATTCAAGTGTATTGGTGTTGTGCTTTTGTTTTGCCTTAGTCTGTACTACTAGAGTTGGAAAAAATATGTAGGTGTTTCTTGTGGAAGGGCCCATCTATGCCGGCTGGTGGAGCAAAAGTATCATAAAAGCAGATTTGTTTATCAAGAAAGGAGGGAGGACTTGGCATGAGTAGGCTGCATGTTTGGCACAAAGCACTTATGTTGAAACATTTGTTGTCCTAGCTTCTGCAGAGGAATCTGTATGGACAACTTGGACAAGGATGAATCTCATTGGTAAAGATAACCTATAGGTTTTGAAGATTCCAATGAGTGCCTCATGGGGATGGAGAAAAATCCTCAAATTGAGACCATTGGCTCTGTCAAAGTTAAGGTGGAAGGTTTGTGATGGTGCTGGCATCAATTTCTGGTATGATTCATGGTCTTCTCTTGGACCACTGTATTTAAAGGTTCCTAATACTTTCATCTTCAACTTTTGAATTTCTAGAGATGCTAAACTGAGTTGCTTCATCAATTTTAGCTCTTGGAACCTCCCTTCCGCTATCTTGCAGCAGTTTCAAGGCACTTAATTGCCTAATCTGGTACAAGGGGCTGATTATTGTTTGTGGGGGGATACTCATAAGCAGGCCTTTTCTACAGCAAAGGCTTGGGAATTTTGAGACCTCGAGCTCCTAAAACCAGCTGGGCCAGGTTAATATTGTTCAAAGGCCATGTCCCTCGACATGCTTTTATAGCTTGGTTTGCTGTTCAATACAAGCTGCATACTCAGGATCATTTCATTGGAATGGGGATGTTTCAGCAAGCTTTATGTGTTCTGTGCCGCAAGGAGACTGAGTCCCATGATCATTTATCTTTCTCTCGCTCTTTCCTTGCTGTTGTGTTGTAGGAATGAAAATTGAAATGTGGTGTTCCCTTGATTTTTGGTAAATTCTTGGAGACTTTCTCAAACCTGACTCAGCTGTTCGAAATAAGGAAGCCAAGATCCTTATCAAGGCCCTCTTTGGTAGCCTTATTTATTTTATCTTGAAGACAAGAAATGAAGTAACTTTTAGAGATGCCCAGCCATGTGTTCATGCCATCTTTAAACATGTCAAGAAGGTTGCCGTCGACTGTGTTTGCCTCAAAGGGGCTCGACTGAATTGTGAAGAAAAGCCAGTTCTGCTGCTTTGGGGAGCCAAGCTGATTGTGGAGAATGCATAACTTTTTGTTGTTTTTTGGTTGCTGGAAATTTTTGAAGCTCGTATGTATAGATTAGCTTTTTGGAAAGCTGTTTTTGTATAGAAACTGTATAGTTTCTAGGATGGCTTGCTACTTAGGCATTTTGTTTTGAGGGTATGGTTTTTGTTTGATCCATCCCTTACTAATGTACTTAACCTTTACTTTAATGGTGAATTCAACTCTGTTTCTCATGGGATGTTGATGTATGAAATTCTTGGATGTGCTCATTTTTAGCTGTTATGGGATTTATATGCATACACTTAACTGTCGTCCCACCCTTGCCGTTTTTGATATGTGCCGGGGCTTCTAGTAGTTTTTCATAGAGTTGTTAGCGATAGTGTAGCATAGTTGACGTGGAATGTATTTCATGCCTATGTGCTGCTCATGCCTTTTAAGAGGAGGGGCATGTAACGTCACCTAGCTGCTACGTCGCGGTAGCTCTTTGTATCATCCTCTTCGGGTAATGAAATTCACCATACCCATTCAACTCTGTTTCTCAGATGGAAAGTTCATCCTTGTGTTTGGGATTCATTTTTGGATATGTAATGGTTGTGTAATGCTGAAACTGTTTTAGCAGTTTTGTATAGCTGCTTATCTTCATAGTTCCTCACAGGTTTTTGTATAGAACTAGCTTTGCCTTGGTTCTTGGTAGTTAGCTAGCTTACAGGGATTTTGTGCTTTCCCTGGTTGCTTTGTAAAACTCTTAATCTTCACCAGTTAATTCAACTATGAATGGATTTGCCAAGGATGTTTTTAATCAAGAACGAAAGTTGAGGGCTCGAAGAAGATCAGATACCGTCCTTGTCTCAACCATAAACGTTGTCGACCAGGGATCGACGGATGTTGCTTTTTGGACAACGTCGGCACCTTGTGAGAAATCAAAGTCTTTGGGTTTCGGGGGGAGTATTATCACAAGGATGAAAACTAAAGGAATTGACGGAAGGGCACCACCATGAGTAGAGCCTGCATCTTAATTTGACTCAACACGGGGAAACTTATCAGGTCCAGAAATAGTAAGGATTAATAGACTGAGAGCTCTATCTTTATTCTATGGGTGGTGGTGCATGGCCGTTCTTAGTTGGTGGAGCGATTTGTCCGGTTAATTCCGTTAACGAACGAGACCTCAGCCTAGTAACTAGCTATGTGGAGTTCCACCTCCACAACTAGCTTCTTAGAGGAACTATGGCCTTCTAGGCTAAAGAAGTTTGAGGTAATAGCAGGTCTGTGATGCCCTTAGATGTTCTGAGCTACACGCGTGCTACACTAATGTATTCAACGAGTTTATAGCCTTGGTCGATAGGCCTGGTAATCTTTGAAATTTCATCGTGATAGGGATAGATCATTGCAATTGTTGGTCGTCAACGAGGAATTCCTAGTAAGTTCGAGTCATCAGCTCGCATTGACTACGTCCCTGCCCTTTGTACACACTGTCCGTTGCTCCTGCCGATTGAATGGTCTGGTAAAGTGTTCAGATTATGACGATGAGGGCGGTGCGTTGCCGATGACATCATGAGAAGTCCATTGAACCTTATGATTTGGAGGAAGGAAAAGTTGTAACAAGGTTTTTGTAGGTGAACCAGCCGAAGGATCATTGTCGAAACCTCGATCAAAACGAATGGCTACCGCACGTGGCAACCAAATAGAGGGGATGGAGTGTGTCGTGTGTGACACCACCGCGTCGTATCCTCCCCTCGAATGTTGTTTTAGCATGGTCATGAGGGGGCTCCTTCACTTTATGTGGGATGCTTGTCGAGCGGCGATGATAGGTACGGCAATAACTCAAACTTGGGGTAGTTGTTGAGAGTGTAAAAATGCATATTTGACCTTATTTTGATCTCGATTTTCAATGAGTCTTGGGATGAATTGTGAATATAAATTGTGTTAAAGATTTTCCTTGAGTTGATTCATATATTTCATGTTTGGCATTGCAAGCGATCAAATCCATACCAAGAACATAAAAAACGAAGGTCAAACGGGCATAAACGAGCTTGAACGAGACGAGGAGCGGGTTCGGGCCACGATGAGGTAGCCCGATGGGCCACAAAGTCCCCTCTACATGTGCCATATCCTATGGCGTGGCTCCTGCAGTGCTTCTCCCCTTGGTGCAACATAAAAACACTCGTGTTTCATTTCTCATGATTATCATTGGTGGTGGCTAAGGGTTGGAGAGGTTAGAGCTTGATTTGGGAGTTTTCTCTTATCAAATCATCAAGGAAGAAGGGCGAATAAGATCAAGGAAGGATCAAGAGCAATCATTATCTTTTCCCTTAGTGTTATGAGACTATAGTTAACTAAGTTTTGACTAAGTTATGGTCTATGCGCCATAGACCATGTGTTTGATGGTTTGCCTTTATCTTTGACTCATGAGCTAAACCTTCCGTCAGGGTCGTGATGTAGTTTAAATAGTGCTATGATCAATTCCATGCTATCATCTAGTTGTTCGATCATTGTTTAAGGTTTTGGGTTATTTATTGATCGTAATGCCTAGTTTGATTGATCACCAAGCGTTGATCATGTGGTTTTCTTTCATCCTAGAGGATAGACGTAAACTAAACCCAGGGAACCTTCACCTTGATTTGAACGCGAGGTTCGGAAACCGCTTGCATGACTCTTGTAGTAATCTAAGAGGAACCACCGTGTGAATTACTTGTTAGTTTAGTTGACCTCACGTAGAAATTCGATTGGGGTAACTCCTAGTACGATTTACTCTAAATCTCAAGAGAGACTAGAATGATCGTGTACTAGGAGATTGAGGTCACGACCCTACCTTCATATCCATACCGCTCACCATTTCGCTTAGCGTGCTTGTGTAGTTGCACATTTTATTTTCAATGTTAAATAAAACCTCACTCGTCCACTATATTTTGACCCAAAAGAATTTCACACGTTGATCATTAGAGACTAAGTTTCTCGTGAGACGATACTCATACTCTCCACTTAATCACTTGTCAAGTGACAGTTATACTTGCGTTCTTGTGATGTATTGAAAACTCCTAACAATAGCCAATCTCATGACATGGGATTATGACAAAATGCCTGAGTGATAGGAACTTGAGGCATCCTAAAGATGGTGAAACAAGGAAGGCTCTTGATGTAGTAGATCCCAACTTCACTCTAAACCCTCGAAATGTGAGGCTAGGGCTCTCTAGTGATGTATTTGATCCATTTCAAAATTTGAGAACTTCTCATAGCACTTGGCCAGTTGTTTTAATCAATCACAATTTGTCCCCATGATCAAACATAGAGTTAGAGTTTCTTATCTTGTCTCTTTTAATTCCTGGACCATAATCACCTGGAAATGACATTGATGTCTACTTGAAACCATTTGTTGAGGAATTAAAGGAGTTGTAGGAGATTGGATTAGAAACATTTGATGCTTTAAAGAATGAAAATTTTAATTTGGGTCCTGTTTTATTGTGGACAATCAGTCATTTTCCTATATATGCCATTTGTTTGGCTGGAGTACTGAAGGAAAGTTTGTTTGTCATTCCTGTAACTATGAAACTTCTTCTCATTATCTAAAACATTACAGAAAGTTCTGTTCTCTTGGTCTTGCATGTTCTTAGAGGAGAATCACCTACGGAGATTTGATTGAAGATCATACAATGGAAAACAAGAACATCTTATTGCTCTTACTCTCTTATCAGGTCAAGAGATGATAGAGTTGACCTCTTTGGAAATCATTTTTGGTAAAGAAAAAAAGAAGAAGAAGACGAATCCAGCTGGTGAGACACCATGGAAGCAACGATCAATTTTTTATTTTTATTTTTGAATCGCCATATTGGGATAAGAATCAGTGTCGTCATTATCTTGATGTCATGTATATTGAGAAGAACATATGTATGCTGCTTGATATTCTTAGGAAGACAAAAGATCATACTAAAGCCTATTATGACCTTCAAGATATGGGCATCAGAAAGGAATATCACCCTTTTCGATCCAAAGATCGTCATTGAATGGTCTTCAAGGCAGCTTCTTTGTCGATGACAGAAAATGAGAAGAAAACTTTCTACATGGTTTTGAAGAATGCTAAACTTCCTTATGCTTGTTTATCTAATATATCGCATTTTGTGCAGGAGAGAAAGCTCTTTGGTTATAAGAGACACATGACACTTATTTTAATACAATACTTGTTGCAAGTTGGCGTAAGGAAGACTTTGCCCTTACTTTGATCAAATTAGGCACATTTGTAGGGCTCGTCGTCAAGCACCCTAAATTAATATCCCAAATATATTAGTAGTGATGAGAATGTTATCATTCCCACGGAAAATGAAGGCAAGATTGATACTAAGCTCAAATCAAGCTTATATGAAGCTCAGCTCGTGAATAAATCATAATCAAACTAATCGTTTCAAATTGTGGTATGGTTCAGAAAATTAATGTAATTAATCACTGAATAAAATATCGTTAACTAAGATCACTAACAATATTTTGAAGAATAGCTAGGAACATGTAAACTTCACCATGGATTTATAGCAATTACTAACATGATTATGATCATAGTATAGTGTGAGGTTGTGATTATTATAGAATAACAACACACGCATGACATAAAATTGTCTAATATGAGTATTAAGACCCTCAAATAAATGAATAAGCTATAAATTCATTCACATGGATTAAGCTCTATTCATACATCATATTGTTAGGATTGATGTACAAACCTCCCGGTTGTATAAAAATTGATGAACTAAACTCTGCGACATATTCATAATCAATTACTTAGGCTTAGAACTATGATGGCCAAATGCAGTCTAGGATGCATGCAGTATTCCAACAGAGGATCACAGATGGAGGCCATTGTGGATCACCAGATGCAATCGATATCAAGAGTTTTGGATAAGTACTTTGGGATGAATACGGGAAGGAAAGAAACCTCAAATCTGTCAGAAATAGGATCAAGGACTCAGGGACAAGGTCATGTTATAGAATGTAGTAGATTATGTGCAACAAAGGTGGCTCGCAGCAGAGGTAGGAGCAAAGCAGATTAGGAATGCAACAAGGGTGGTTGGTGAATGTCATAGGATCTGATTAACGATCAAATCAAAGATTTGAGGTTTGGAATCTGTACAAGATTGAAGACTTTTGTGAAGGGAACCTGCCAATATCGCTGGAGATTTGCTGGGGCCAATACAGACAGGCTGTCAATATCAGGGAAGTACAGTCACGAGTAGTGATTTCCTGAGCACTATAAAAGGAGATCCAATTCAGAAAGAGAAGGTTGACGATTGTGAGTAATTGCTAGCAAGGTGAAAAATCTCTCCACAACATTGTGCAATCATTCTCAAGTTCTGGATTGAAGATTTTAGGATAAAAAGTTTACTAGTCTGTGTCAAGAACAAGTCTGCAGCAGAGTCTAGAAGCGATCCGTGCAAAGAGCTTAGTTCCTAGTCTTAGCAAGTATGTAAACTTGTAAGAAGTTTCTTTGTAAGTAGAAAACAAAGAGATATTGAACTCACCTCGTGGCTTGACTAAACTGATCACATCAAGGGAAGATTGGACAAAACTCTCGTTGATTATTTGACAACGATTATATGAACCAGCATAAATCACTGAGTCCTCTACTACTTTACATTCTGTTGCATTAGAACTGTTAGGAAAGCATTTGGATACAAGGTGATAAAATCCAAAGGGGTAAAATAACAATTACAATCTAGTTCCGTAAGTCTGCAGTACTAGCCAAGTCAAAGTTGCACAAAGTTAACTGAGAAATTTTTAAATAGCCTATTCAAACAACAACGGCCCCATCCTCAAC
>JAOVYX010017799.1:0-12432 GCA_035668315.1 Drosera spatulata | reverse complement strand
GATATATTGATTTCACCATAGGATTCCACGATAATTAATGCCTATGACATATCACGTATGTCATGATATATCGCTTTTGATTACCTACGACAATATTACATTTATATCGATTGTCTACGATAATTAGATATTTAGATTATATATTTATATTTATTTGACCGTAGAATTCCATGGTAATTAATGTCTATGTTCTACAACAGTTTGTCATGATGTTCCGTTTTTTATTGCCTACAATATTTATATTGCTTTATATTGATTAGAGAATATATAATATCTCCTTGAAGTTCGATAATGATTTAACCACTTTTCGATGTGTTTAGGGGAGTATTTTCAAAACAAACACAAAAAAAATGTTCCAAACCCCTAGTAGATTTGTCCTCAAAGTGTAGAGGTTTTACATTTGCTGAAAATCAGTTAATAAGTGATTTGAAAGCATGTCACAACTATGACATGGATCTGTAATGGGCATTATATTCAATCATAGGAGTGTTGTGAGTCACAATTGTGACACCATCCTTCATGCCTGTGATGCCTTCAGCAAAGGAAACAATCTGACAAGTGTAATTCTTAGAGATGCAATAAATAGCCTAGAGGGGATAAATAGGCTATTTAAAAATTTTTTTACAAACTTAGTGCAGCCTTGTCTTGACTAGTATGTACTAGGTCTACTGTAGACTTATGAAACTAGTCTACAGTCGAGACTTTAGTCTTTAAGACTTGTCTCTTTGTGTCCAAGCTGTACTCTAATAATTCTAAAGTATGAAATAAAAAGCAATAATGGACACAATGATTTATACTAATTTAGACAATCGTTGTCATATGATCAACGAAGGCTTAGTCCAGTCTTTCTTTGGTGACCAGTATAGTCAATCCAAGAGGTGAGTCACTATCCCTTTGTTTTGGCTTACAAAAAAATCCTTACAAGTCTACAACAGGCTAAGGCAAGAAGCTAGAACTTTTCACAGATCAAACAATTACTCTGCTGGAGCTTTTTGTTCTTGAGGAAGACTAGTGAATCCCTTTCTTTGAATCTTCGACCCAGCTCTAGAGATCGATTCTACAATCATTTTGAGAGTATTTTCAGCTTGTAGATGAACCTAACAATCATCGTCAATCTTATCAGAGTGGAAACAATCCCCTTTTATAGAGCTCAGAAGATTAGAACCCGTGACTGTACTATACTGATGTTGACAGCTGTCTGTTTGTCCCCTGTACTGATCTTTGGTGATGTTGATAGGTTCCCTCATAACAGTCTTTAACCTCGTACAGATTTTCAAATCTCAAATCTTTGATATGACCATTTCCCAGATCCTTATCCAATCACCAACCAGCTTTGTTGTATCCCCAGTCTGTTGTGCTTCTGCATCTGCTATAAGCTAGCTCTACTGCACCAAGTCTGTTGTATTATGACTTGGCCTTGATCCTGAGACTTTGATCCTAGATCCTGATAGATTTGTTGTCCTTTGTTGTCTATGTTCATCCCAATAACTTATCTAAAACCTTCTGATGTAGTCTGCATCTAGGTAATCCACATTGGCTCTCCAACTGTGATCGTTTGTTACTCTGTTGCATGCTTCCTAAACTGCAATTAACTATCCTAGTTCTCAACCTAAGTAACTAACCATGAATATATCCTACTTTAAAGTTTTGTTCATCAATTTCAATATAACTGGAGGGATTGCATATTCCTAACAATCTCCCCCTAAATTGAAGATAACAAAACTTTAAGTTTCATAATAGCTAGCTAACTACTCAACAAAATTTACAACTTAAAAGTTTTAATAAAATGTTTTTTGAAATAAAATTGTTCATAATTAAAAAGTCTAAAATATTACAAGGCTTTTCATAAGATTACCTATAACCTTTGTGACCCCTGTAGTCCTTTTCTCCCTCCCTTTGGCTACAGTTTTGGTAGCCTGTACTGTGCTCTCGTCCGTGCCTTGGAGATTGAGATCTGTCACCCTTGACTATTTGATGATGATTATGCTTCCTAGACCTTTCCCTTTTCTTCCTCTTCTTTCTGTCCTTAGCTTTGCCTCGGCTACTTTTGTCCTCCCCCTGAGACCTGGAGGGAAGTCTTTCTTTTCTGCACTTCCTCCCCCTGGGCGGCAAATCTCTGGTCAGCGTGCTTCCCCTTGTTCTTTTTTGTTTTTTGGCTTCTTTCTCTTTTTCATCATCCTTGGCTGCTTCACCCTTCTTTCCCTTTTTGTTGTCATCAGTTGGGGGTTGTTAAGCTTTGATTACTGTAGTTAGCGCCTCGACTTCTTGCTTAACGGCTTGCAATTCAGTTACAGTGTTGATCTAGGCTATAGTGGCTCGATTGATCTCAACTTGGAATTTGCTGTCTAAGAGAGTGATATGTTTCTCGTTGTTCTGAATGTGTTGTTAGAGTTGATTTTGGATGGCCTGGAGTGATGCTTAGAGATTGCAGACCTGGGCAATCTGCAAACTCCTTAGTCTGTTAAGGTTGGAGGCACTTCTGTTGTACTGCTGCAGATTGATAACAATGCTTTTGTTGATTTGCTTTAGTAGTCCTTGTTCAATAGCTCCCATCATCTCATGGAGTTCTACAAAGAGCTTAACTTTTCATCCTATTCAGTCTCTAATTCAGTGGCAAGGGGCTGCATCTTTTCTATTAGATCTTGAAATACATCCTTGTTGCACTCATGCTTGTCATAGATGTCTTGTTCAAGTTGTTGGAGTCTGTGGTCAATGGTGGCAGCATCAGAAACAGGGTGGTCTCTTGGATGTGGATAATCCTGCCACAATCTTGGTTTCTAGAGAGGACCCGAGACATTGAACTTCTTCAAATGCCTCCCTCGGGCTTCGTGCAACCATTGTAGGAGTCATGGGAACATTTCAAGAGGATCCATAGAGCAAAGCCTGAGGAAAACTCACTGAGGAGGGGGGGTCTACAGTGGTTTGAGGCAATCCAAAAGTGGACATTGGAGTGAACTGGATGTTAACGGATGACACAATCTGGTTTTAAGTTGTTTGTTGATGTGGTGCTACTTGAGAAATGGGGGATCATCAAGAAGATGTTCTCTGAGCTCTTGTATGGTCATTCCTCCTGATGTAACTTCATGTGTTGGCTCAGGTGTAGATGCGGCCTCCTAGACTATAGAAGAGGCTTGTGAATCTTCATCCTCAATGATCACTATCTCTTCGGATTAAGTACTTGCCTATGGATTCTTCAGGGAGGTCCATTGGTCCTCTCCTTGAGCAGGGGATTCCATTTCGTTAGTTATACGTATCTCATCCTCAGTCTTATGAATGGTCTCAATGGTAATGTCTTGTATGACCTCGTCGATAGCATTTTGAGTTTCCTAGTCTGCTGTTGGCTGGACAACACCGTCTGCACCCTTCTCAGTTTCTTTGTCTGTAAACTTCTGAAAATTGCTTTGTTTATAGCCAAGGTTCCATTGGAACACCCTGATCCTTTGTGATGAGCTGGGTTGTCATCATCTGCTGCTGCAGCTGGTTCCTCTGCTCCTTGAGCTTATACTTCAGTCTGCATAACTTCATGAATTGCGCTTTCCTTGGAAACCTCATCAATGATGGCATCATCTTCGTCTGCATAGGCCCTTCAATCGTCATTGTTGTCATTATCACTTGGTGAAGGTGGCCTGCCTACAGTGGGCATGGAGAGGTAATTGTATATCTCCATTGTGGCCAGTCTCATGTGCTTGTCAACTAATCGTTTGAGTTCAACTTCAACCTCCCTAGTATGCACAAACTCCACTGTCTGCAAATGAGTTTGACGACGCCTCACTACTTTGTCAGTAGAGTCTTTGATCTCAAGAGTTTCGTTGAACAAAATATAGGCCACATCGGGCCTTTTCTTCTTGGCTGCCTCCTTTCTCTGCGGTTGAGCCAACTATTCGAGCTCAAATTCATTAAGTTGATCAACAATGCCAATTTCTATTTTGCTTCCATCTAGATTGATCCTATATCTGATAGTTGGGCCAGATAGGATGAGCTTTGGCCTCTTTGCAGGTGGAGTTCTTCTTCTCTTGGGTGAAAGCTTGTTCTCCTTCCTAAATTGATCCAACATACATGCCTTATAGTATGGCCTCGTAGCATTCTGGTTTTGGCCATGTGTCTTGTTACCCTTGTTTCAAGGAACAGAGCTGTTTGCAAGGCTACATCAACTGCCGCCTTGTCTGTTGTTATGGGTGCAGGACCTCCTTATGTTGATGTTGTTATTGTTGCCCAAACCTCTGTTGTAGTTGAGGGTTGCTCCATCTGCAGATTGAAAGTTCCATGCTTGCAGTAGAGACTAAAATGATTACAGTAGTGACTGATGTTGTCTCTACTGCAAAGGTAGTTGTCTGTCCTCTTATCTTTATGGATGTTGATGTAGTTGTTGTAGCTGCCTTTGCTGCCTGCCTTCTAATTTCAACCTCAATGGCCTCAATTTCTCTTATATTATCATTTCTAGTCTAAAGGTAGCTTGTGGACCTTCTCGAATTTTTGTCCATATGTCTACAGTATGGGTAATGAGAGACATCAAGTTCTCATTCTAGCCATCCTTGAGAACTCCAAGAGCTAGATTTGAGTCATAGAGAATAGCAATCTCAATATCCTTAGGAGGTTTCTCCTTTGATTTCTGTCCCTTCTCCACAGTCACCGTCTGGATAGGTGGTACAGATAAGGGAATTAGATATATGGTGTCAATGGGGACTGGTTTTATTGGCTCTGGCTCCGTTAAGAGCTATTTTCCCTTATAAGCCATGATTGGTTCAAGTGCAGTCATCTACCCTTGGTTGTCTGCATCAACACCTTCTCTGCTTGAGTCCCTTGTGGGCTCTATGACTTCTTCTGCCAATACTGGTTCAGTTCTATGATGTCCTGGTGCCGTTGTGGTAGCCTCTTCTGCTTCCTCAGATGTTTGCAAGACAAGCTTCCTCCTTGTTTGTCTTGGAGGTCTTGCAGCAGTTGCTTTCTTGGTTTAGCCTATTGGCTTTAGCCTCTGCAGCCTTTACTGCAGCTGTCTCGACTGAAGTTGTCTTAGCAACAGGGACAACAGGGGCTTTTGTAGTAGATGGCTTCATCGAAGTTGTTTTCCTGGGAGTTTTTCCCTTGCCTTCCTTAGCTTTTTCCATCACCTCCTTCAGTGGTTGGTCAGAAGCCATAGAGGTGGTCTGCACGGCTTTACCCTTTTCAGCAAACCCTGTAGGTTGTTTTCCAATCTTTTTCACATCAATTTGCTTGCGGTAGTCCAAGATCTTCCCTCGTTGTCTAATAACTTTAGTTTGGCCTCCACCAATTTGGCTAGCTAGTACATCAACAGTTTATCCCAATTCGGCTTGTACTTCATGAGTATGGCACACATGATCTCCTGTTGATTTGTGATGATCTGATCTTTAGCAAATTTTCTAGACATGATTAACTTCTTGACAACGTCTGCAAGGAGCTGGGTTAGGATATAAAAAATTATAAAGGGATAAAATCAAGATAAGGAATCTACTACGTTATCTATTATTTTGATAAATTCCCTACATATATACAAATTGGGTTAGGATAGTCTTATGCTAGCGTAATCCAAGGAAGAGTTACATCATTTATTACCCATTCATTTATAGAAGATCTAGTGGTTGAGATTTATTTATTATTTATTGAAAAGATATTTTGGATTTACTTTCATATTAGTTTATGTTGTTTACTTTTTATGTTTTTTTAAAGAAAATCAGACAATTTCTTTATTTTCTTTTTCAATATCTTGTTTAAGGGTTTAAGGGTTTAGGATTTTTAGGGTTCCTAGGATTTAGGATTTTTAGGGTTTTATGGTTTAAGGGTTTGGGTTCTTAGGGTTCCTGGGATTTAGGGTTTTTAGGGTTTTAGGGTTCCTAGGATTTTTAGGGTTTTGGGTTTTGGGTTCCTAGGATTAAGGGTTTCTTTATTTTTATGGTGGTTAAGGGTTTAGGGTTTCAGGGTTCAGACTTTTTAGGGTTCTTAGGATTTAGGGTTCTGTATTTTATGATGGTTTCTTATTATTTTCTTTTTTTCAATATCTTGTGGTACCATTTTTAAAAAAAAAAAAAAAGAAAGAAAGAAAGACACATGATAAGAACTGATATGGGAAAAAAATCAAAGATATGGTTGAGCAAATATTAAATACTCGATCAGTGGATCTTATCATAATGGACAGCTAATAATGACATAACTATTTTTTGGGTTACGCTAGCGACAAAATATCCTGCCCCATATGTGTGTGTGTGTGTGTATATATATATATATAGTAGCCCAAGTTGAATATATGAGAAAGTAGAGAAGAAACTTTGATAAAAGTAATGACGGTTTTTGAAATAAAAAGAACAATAATAAATGAAAATAAAAATTCTAACTTTATTTTCTTGAGATTGATAGGCAGTACATCAAGAGAAATCTTATTACACCAATTCAAACTTGAATAGACAATACTCATTTTATGGCGATTCTCAGAAATTACAATTCTTTTGAGACGCTGCGTTTTCTCTTGAAATACTTCTGGAAAACTCATGCTCCCTGTCTTGAAGGAGAGATATCCTTTTATATCTGGTGCTGCACCGTCTGCAATCTTAAATAATGACTTGAAGAAACTTCAATAGCGACCACTTGACTCAACTTGGGATAGTAACGTGACACCATCAGACACCACAGACGCTTTACAACTCATGACATGTCATCATAGACACTTTACAACTCAGGACCTGGAATAATAATACAACACGGCACATAATTATTCTTCACTTTGCTATAATGGAGAATCTTTAAAGATAGTGGAAAAGACTTTAGCTGTTGAATCTTTTGACTTTGTCTTCATTCATCATTGAGTAGGTCGTCATCGATCATATGGATCTTGAGAATCTTGATAAATAGGGTGCATCGGTGATGTCGTATCCTTCTTAAGAAGTGTTATTTCCCTTTGTAGAGCTTCGTTTTCTCGTTGTCAAATAAGAACTTAAGCATCTGCGTTGGTTGATAATGATGATGAGGAGGATACATCTGGAGCAGATACCTGTTGAGGAGCTGGTGACAGGCGCACACTAATGGAAGGAACAAAACCAATCTGAACCTTAGGCCACCATTTGACCTTGAAAACCCGATGAACTTCAGTAGGTTCATCAACATTAGGACATCGATGCTTGAAATCCTAAGATAAAATCCATGAAACTTGATAATCTTGATGGAAGTGAATCTCATAGAGAATAGAAAAATCAACATCGAGGGAACCTTTGTAATTTTGGAAATACGCTTGAACCTCAATCGAAAATATTTTGGGGTTGAACCGATGAGTTTTCACCAGCCAATAAGACATACAGGTATAGGCCATTGATCAGTAGGATGGAGTTTTTTATATTGAATAAACCATGAGTGATTATAAGGACGAAGAAAAAGGACACAATATCAAGCATCCATGTAATCCTGATAATTATATCCTAATGAAGAATTGAAAAAAAAAATGACGAAGTTGAGTTCTGAAATTATTCCATTTGTCAACATGCTCAATTTTATGGATAATACATTTGGAAAAAGAGATGTGATTTGGGATATCATGGTTAGATTGATCAATAATCTCAACTGAATCAGTTTCAATAAGAATATTATGGTAGAAATTATAATTTTTTTTTTGAGAATCCCTTGATGACCAGAAAAAAGATTATGGAAAATATTGAGTAACATCTTCTTGAACATGTTCTTTTCTGAGATCTTTGGGAGATCGAATGGTAAGAAAAATCTTTTGAGTAAGGGGTTTAACATAATAATGAGACACATAAGGAGGTCGACTACGGATAGAAATATTACTAGGAGATTTGGGAGGATAAATTTGAAGAATTTGAGAATACGAGATAGGGTTTGAAGGAGATGGTAATGGAGGAAAATCAGCTAATGCTGCAAACCGGTTTGAAGAATAGGGAGTAATAGTCTTAGATTAAGGAGGACTCAAAAACAACCGAGATGATTTTATTGGAGTAAACGGCGGTGCTGATCCTTGAATAAGTGACAATGACAGTACTCTCTTATCAGACTCATTCTTTTTTATGGAAGATATGGCTTTCACTCTTTCTTTCCTTGTAAAAATTTTCTTATGAGGAAGTCAGAAAGTGAATTGGTTTCTCCCTTATATAAGCAATATCAAAATCAAAGACAGATAGTATAGCTTGCCATTGTGCAAATATTTCGTAAAATTTCTTTGGCTGATTTACAATCAATGTGTAAAAGAAACTTTTTATTGAAAAGATCATCTTGAAATTTTAAGATACATAAAACAATAGATAAAATTTCTTTTTTAAAAGTTGAGTAATATTTTTGCAGGCCAATCCAAATACTAGAATAAAATCGCATAATTTGTTCTTTATCACGAATTTGCTGTTTGAGAATCCCACCATAGCCAATATCAAAAGCATCACTTTCAACGATAAGAGAAGTTTCAGGATGGGGTATATGTATACACGGTAAAAATTTAATTTTGTCCTTAATTTATTTGACAATAAAGGTATGCTTACTAGACCATTCAGGTGGATCTTTTCTAAGACGTTGATAAAGGGGTTCACATAATTGTCTTAGATTTGAAAAAAAGTCTATAATATAATTAAGACATCCTAAAAACTATTGTAATTGATTTTTATCTTTAATTTAATTAGGAAATTTTTCAGTAAATTCCATAACCCGTTCTATAGGTTTAATTGTGGCATTGAATATATAATGGCCAAGAAAACATATTTTAGTTTGAAATGATTTTATTTCAAAAAATGATATAGATAATCCATTACTTTTAATCGCATTATAGAATGTGTGCAAATGTTTAAATATTGATCTATTGAAGTGAAAAACACCAATACATCATCGATATATGCAAGAATAAATTTGATGTATGGATTAAAAATGTCATTCATTATATTTTGAAATCCAGAAGGAACATTTTTTAATCCAAATGACACAACATTCCATTCATAATAATCAAATGGAACTGTAAAGGCTGTTTTATATTTATCCATTTTTGCTATTTGAATTTGTCAATTTTCACTTTTCATATCGAATTTAGAAAAAATAGTTGCGTTGAATAATCTATTCAATAAATCTCTTTTATTTTGTATTCGATATCTTATCCATTGGAGAACTTCAGTTAAGAGTTTATAATTAATTACTAATCTTGATACTCCTCTTTTTTTCTCAGCTTGATTATTAACATAAAATACAGTGCATGACCAAGCTGATTTAGAAGATCTAATTAATCCTTTATCTAATGATCCTTGAATTTCTCTTTTATAGAACTCTAATAATTTCTGATTCATTTAAATAGATCTTGCTTTAGTAGGAATGTTCTTGAAAATTGGATTCATAAGGTAGCGTGACTATATGCTTTTTTCGTTACCAAAATGCATTTGGAATATCGGTGTAAATATCTTTTTTAAATAACGCCTCGAGATTCTGAATCTTCATTTTAATTTCAGATTTTAATAAGTGTTTTTCTATTCGTTTATGTTGTATTGCTAATTGAAGATCCTGTATATACTTTTTTTGTGAATAATATTTATTTGTTTAGTAATAGTATGTTCTTTGAGAATATTAATACTTTTTTCACTTAATAGAGATAAGAATCGAAAGGTTACTTGATTTTCAAATATTATAGTATAGATTACTTCTTGATTACCATCAAAAGGATAAATTTGAGTTATAAAAGGTGTACCTAGAATTATCATTTATGACAAGTTTCTAACTAGAATAAAGAAGGTTTTAAAACAATAACCTTGATTACAAATATGAGCATTTGTTAGTTTGTACCGAATGTTTATGGGTGTTTCTTGAGTAGCATGTAAACGTTCATGTGTTAATTCGTAATATTTTAAAGGAAAGATTCCTTCTCGAATATAATTCTGATTTGCGCTGGAATTAACTAAAGCAATAGTTTGTAATTCAAAATTTTGAATTTTAAATTTTATTAAGATTAATCATTTTTGATAAATTATGTGATTAATTTGATTTATATAATGTTCATCATTGTCAGGTTTAGTGTGGCTCCTGAAAGGTTGAGAAATTTGAAGTTGAGAAACTTGTTGGGCAATATTGTATTGGTTTATTTGCAGTTCTTTAACTTGTAACTTTACTTCATTCAATTCACATTGTAATCTGAGATTGTTATAGTCGAAATACTAGGTGCACACTCTTTAATTATTTTGTTAATATTAGATGGTTGTGGAATTTCATTTCTTTTTTCGTGAAATAATAACTCTCTACATTGAGTAAAATATGTTCGTTGTATCTCAGGATCTTGTACCTAATCAATTAATTCTAATATGATTTTAGAAGAATTTTTACTAATCATGTTGATACTATTACAAAAGCATAATCCTTGATATTCATTATCATTATTTTTTTTTTGGAAAAGTCACTGGTTTCAATTTGATAAAGTTAGTGTCATTAATTTCTCCTAAAAGTGATAACATTTAATTGATTATATTTTGTACCTAACATATCGGATGAGTTGGAGAAAAGTTAGGAGAATTAGTTTCATAAATTGGTTGAGGTATTGGAGTATTAAAATTAAAACCTTTAAACTTATCTTGTATCGTACAACTAGAATATCGTGATAATTCAATCCGAAAAGAAATATTGGTGGTTTGATCGATGTTGAGGATCTACGGGAGGATGATCGAGATAATTCCATCCGTGTTTCTTTTCCTGAATTAATATATATATGTGGGTTAGGATAGTCTTACGTTAACGTAACCCAAGCAATAGTTACATCATTTATTAGCCATTTATTTATAAAAGATCTAATGGTTGAGATTTATTTATTATTTGTTGAAAAGATATTTTGGATTTGTTTTCATATTAGTTTATGTTGTTTACTTCTTATGTTTTTTTTTAGAAAATCATACGATTTCTTTTATTTTCTTTTTCAATATCTTGTTTAAGGGTTAAAGGTTTTAGGCTTTTTAGGGTTCCTAAGATTTTTAGGATTTTTAGGGCTTATGGTTTAAAGGTTTAGGGTTCCTGGGATTTAGGATTTTAGGATTCGTAGGATTTAGGGTTGTTAGGGTTTTATGGTTTAAGGATTTAGGGTTTTGGATTCCTAGGATTTAGGTTTTAGGATTCCTAGGATTTTAAAGGTTTTTAGGGCTTTATGGTTTAAGGGTTTAGGGTATAGGGTTTTTAGGGCCTTGTTCAAGGTTTTTGGGTTCAAGCTTTTTAGGGTTCTTAGGATTTAGGATTTCTTTATTTTATGGTGGTTTCTTATTATTTTCCTTTTTTCAATATCTTATGATACCATTTATTTTAAGAAAAAACACACATAATAAAAACTGATAGGGAAAAACAATCAAAAATATTGTTTAACAAATATTAAATAAACTACGATCGTGGGATCCTTTTATAATGGACGGCTAATAAATGAGGTAACTATTCTTTGGAATGCGCTACCATCAAAATATCCTCTCCCTATATATATAAATATCGAAAATATGTGTCTGATTTAAAATCAATGGACATTGCTGATTTTATACCACAAAAAGAAATATTCATGAGAAGATTCTGTTTCACAGAATCATTGTTATAAAATCTTCCCAAAAATCTTTTTTTATGATATAAAATCAGTCAATATGACCGATTTTAAATCAGTCCCATAAATCCTATATATATATATATAACGATAAAAAGTCATGCAAAAAAATTATTATTGCGGATGCATTTAAGACATTCACATTAGATGCGATAAATTTTACTATTTGTTTTTATTACTCAATATATTTCATTACATCCCATTACATCCAGAAAAATACAATATGTTAAGTATTACTCTTCATTTGAAATTTTTTTTTTATAATTTTAACATCACATTATTATTATTCTTAATTATATATTTTATTTTTTTATTTATATTTTTATTCTATTTTATAGTATAATGTCTCGATCTTGAGAGTTGGTAATGAGAGAAATTATCACACAAATCTGTATAGAAGATCAATGAGAGAGGAAATTGCCAATTATCGGAACAATATTTGGAAGTGGGGCGAAGCAGCACTTGTCTTTAAGCATTGACCACCAAGAGAGAGCTTCACAGCAGCCACTGCACAAGAAGTAATAGTACTTGTTCACAGTTTCCGCTGTGAATCAGCCACAATCAACGTCTGGGTCCGAATCTCATCGCGTCGGAGCACCGAATTCGATGTCGGACCTGGACAGGCAAATAGAGCAGCTGAAGAGATGCGAACCGCTGAAAGAATCGGAGGTGAAGGCTCTGTGCCTCAAAGCCATGGAAATCCTTGTTGATGAGAGCAACGTGCAAAGGGTCGACGCCCCCGTCACTGTACGTCACCCGATTCAGTTTTGGGATTGATTTTTTGCTCTTGATTTGATGTTGAGAGCTAGGATTTCTTTCGCTTTGGAGTGGATGGGAATTTCACTGTTTTTTCAGGTTTAGGGTTAGGAATAGCAAGGCTGTTGAGT
>JAOVYX010017798.1:0-21452 GCA_035668315.1 Drosera spatulata | reverse complement strand
TTTTTTTGGACATTGTTTCCCTATCTCAAAATTTAATTACTGGAAATTGGAAATTGAAACGTTGTTTTGGAAACTTTTTTTAAAAAAATCTTTTCCAAAAATCTGTATTGATCAATTCAAATTTTTTTTTCAAACGTTTAAACGTAGTTTATGCGTGGATTAAGTGTTTTTACCAAATAAACACCGAGTAATCAATCAAAAGGCTTAATGAGACCGCTTTTTGAGTTATACGAGCCGTCAAGGTCTGATTTGGTTTAAACGGCCGCTTAATTGGCCGCTTAAAACGCTTTTTAGAACACTGCGTACTTCAAGCTATGGACTTTAGTCGAGGTTAGCAGTTTCTTGACATGGTAATAGACAACATTGTGAGAGAGGCTAGGAAGCTGACTTTGTATCCTCTTGCTTCTTCTTGTGAGGACTGAGGGGTGTGTTCATGGCAAATCTACTTCCTGTGTTTCACCATAATTTATCATATGTTTCTCAGATGGAGCACATCATCCTGTTAGACACTCTTTTTTTTTTTTTAAGTCATATTTTTTTTTTCTTCAAAAGTGAAAGCGATTAAAAAAGAACCAAGTATAATTCAAGGATAGGCTCTTGAATCACATGTTATAGGTCAATATGTGTTTATGGCACCTTACAACTATATCAGGTGACATGTTATTGCTTTCGCTGCATGAACTATCTTTTCATGAATTTTTATTTTTTGTCTGGAATTCTGGAAATTTTGTATGGTCCCTTTGATATGAATCTGTATTATTAATTACTTTTGCAGCTCGGTTCTCTCCTGATGACAAGTATTCCAGGGAAAGAGTTCTCTTGAAGAAGAGATTCGGTTTGCTTCCAACCCAAAAACCTGCCCCGAAGTATTGAGCACTCGAATGATGTGATCGGTTTTATGCCGCATCTATGATCAGCTTTGTGCTTCATCTTTTAGCTTTTGGTAGTAACATGTCTGCTATGTAAGATGATGGCCTTAACGATTTGTGTGTTCGATCATGTGGAGAACAAATAGTTGTAAAATTTTTGGAACAGAAACCATTTCTATATCTGATTAGTTGGTCTTGCTCCTGGAATGTGCTTATTTCCTGTTATGTGTATCATTCGCAGGCCTTGCTTGTTTTGTCTTTGGTGTTTGTTTGATGGGTTGTGCGCGTTCTTGTCTTGGAAAATCATATGTTGAAGCTGTGTCTTGTGCAACGTTCTATTGAGTTGATGGTTTGTTTTATTGCCATTTACTCGAGCTGTAAATGTTTCATGTTGTTGTAGAGCACGAACATTTGGTGTATTTAATGTTGTATCAAGAAGGATTTGAAATATTCTTAAAATATTCAAAAACACTTAAAAAGATTGAAAACATTATAAAAATGATTCAAATATCTACGAGACATTCAAAAACAAGTAAAAAGTGCCGAGTACGGTAATGTTTTCATGCAAAACTGCCATGTTGTGACTAAAGTTGTCAGCTTAATTTCCTTCATTTTAACTTGCGCATGTTGGTTGTTGTGATGTTTACACGCATGAAGATGACAACATTAGAGCCTCATTCTCTCTAAAAACAAGGGATCTGTGCAAAATATGCAACGGCATTTCTTCGTTTTAAAGATCAAGGATAGTACCAGTTAAGAGCACGAAACCTCGGTTTATGCTAAACTGTAGCCTGTTTTGGACCTTGACTTGGCGCTCACCAGCAGGTGAACCATTTTCACGACTAGTATACAAGACTTTACTGGACTAGTAGTTTCCTTTCAATTAGTAGCATCTGCAAAGGGAGCTCTTTCAGGTGATGCCAACACCTTATGGCAGAACTGGCTTCGCTGGATCTTCACCCCATTTGTCTTGTTCTCATACCCAAGATTCTTCAGGCGGCCATCAAAGCGTGGTGTTCTCATTTTTTCGATGCTTTCCACGCTGGGGATGTCTATGCCTCGCGTCTCAGGGCCTCTGAACTGGTCAACCTATACAATGTTGGAAACGGAAGAAATCAGGTGCAGATTTCTATTGGGACACGATGTTTTTAGCATTTGATCACAGATTATGAAGCTATTCCAACACATACCAAATATTCCTTTGTAAGACATGACTGTGCTCGGTTCCTAATGCTCGATATGCTCTCGTTGTGCTTCTCTTGTATGGACCATAAGCGGTCCATGCACATAGTAGATGTTGAGTTGATTCCCTTGATGTCACGATGGTCCATCGCCAAAGAATCTGTAAATAAAGGCTTTGTCAGGTGGTTGTGCTTTGGATTAAGATCAAAACAATTTTAATAAGCATCAGGGTTCTGATACCCGTGATTGAAGCCATTAAACTTTGGATACTAGCATCAAACTCGATATCCTTTGATTTCGATGTGGAAACATAGTTGTCAAACGCATTCTTCTTTTCATCAATCTGTTTGCTGCGAGTTAACCGTTTTGGGTCAGTGCAAATCAATGAAATATAAGAACAGGTTGAACTCATGGAATAGTTCTAGCATGCGACTTACATCATAGTGGCTCGTGTCTCTGCAATGCTTGTAATGTTGAGATTGCTGAAAGATTGCCGAGTTCTTTCCCCGATCTGCCTAGACAAATCCACGATCTCTAAGCTGCATTAACGAAGAATACAGTCAGCAACACATATGGACACCATCATTTAAGACAAGGAACTAATTGATAACTTTCGAAGGGTGGAACTACGTCTTGTTGGTTAGATACTCATGTCAATAAATTCTGGTCGCAGGTAAAGTTTTGGTGGGAACACCATTTTTCTGACCAGATGAGTGCTACTTTTATGTAAAATTGAACACAGGACCGTTCATAATTTGAAATTCACGTCGCCAACTAATCCAAAAGATATGTAACTCAAGTGCTATTAACTTCCTCATGCTCCTATGTCAACGACAGAAACTAACCACTTATTGAGATGATGTTCCATGGTGGTGCTCGTTTGAGTCAAGAAACATGAATCCTCTAGGAAGCACTGTTCAGCTCTTTCTAGGTGCTCATTCATCGCCTTTTTCCCTTGAATCGAAACCTGTTGCATGTTCGACAACTCTAGACCCATGCTCTTGTGTTCTGGCGTGTTGAATGGTTCTCAATGCTTCTGAAACCTATTCCACAAGATAAGGAAAAATGTTGAAATTAGTCTGACATCAGAATAAGAAAAAACATTAAGAATAAGGGCACCCTACCATAGATCTCTTATTCGACATCAACTTCCCCAAGATGGAAACAATTTCTTCAGCTGCTCGTTTCTCCTCTTTGGCAGATCCTTCCTGTCATAGAGTTAATTTAGCTACAAATCCCAGTCTAGATGGTTGAGAATCAATAAGCCTGAATTACCTTGAACATTTTCTCAAAATTTTCTAGATGGTTGAGATTTCTGCTATGGCTCTTGTTCAGATCGAACTGCAGTCTAGAAACGTGGCTGCAAATGTTGTCGAAAAATGCATTTGTTTCTTTAATGATTGCTTCTGCTGACACCAAAGTCCTCTCTAGTCCATGGAAAGATAAAAGTGAATCAGCAGCTTCAATAAATATATCTAATGGGGCTAAAAATTTAGATCTTGGGATCACGTCTTGCTGTTTCAATGCAGAAAAGGCCAGTAGTTGTTTTTGCAAGCAAAGAGAGTTCTGAATGCTGGACATCACCTCCTCCGCTTCTGTTTGTGCGGTATCTAAGAACTGCAATCAAACAAACCATTGTTCCTTTAACGCTTCATCAAAATCAGACAGAAATATAAATTTCTCCTATTCCAAAATTTCTTCATTTGTTTTAACATATTGTGTTTTATTCTTTCAGATGCTAGGATGAATATACAGCGGGGTTGAATTATATCGATTGAGTCCATGAGTTGTATAGATCCCTCTGTGCCTTCCTCTCTTCTCTGCTATATAGTCATTTTACCTTTTGGGCAGCTGTTATTTGAGACAGCATGGCAGAGTTCATCTCCTCCAAATCCATAGAAGCCCATCTCTGAAGTGTGTTGGTCAGCTCTGTCAAGGAATCTCTCCCTAATTTATATGTTTCCATCATCTCCTTGACTTTTAATTCCAGTTCCCTGGTAGCCTGGCAAATAAAAACGCATTAACAGATTTTCTTAAAGCTATCTTCCCTGACAAGGGGTCTCTATCCCAAAGGATATTCTCACTTCGTCTCTACGTGCAAGTAAGGAAGATGTTTGTTCCTCTATACTTCTTAGTTGATCCTGCTGCTGAAAAACTGATACCAAGATTGTTTGGTGCAGGTCTTTCAAGCTCAGGTCAAGCTGAGAACCAAATGTCAAAACCATCTCATGATTCTGTGCTTCCACTTTGTCTTTCTGATCTGTAAAAGCATACTAGAACTAATAACATCGTTTCGATAATCAGTATAAAATGCATTATTGAATGTTATTCTAGTAATTACCTATTTTCTTGTGCATTGTTGTTATGTCGGCTGCTGCGATCTCCAAATTGGAGAGCATACCCTTTGCCCGTTCGATCAGTGAATTTTCTGTTTTTCAAACAGATTAGTTTCAGAAACAACTAGAGACCACCAAAAAACTTTTCTTCATACCTGAGTTTAGAAGGTTAGAGATCACTAGGTCCTTTTCCTTGATATCTATGATTGCTCGCCTATAATTCTCTTGAAGATCTAGCAAAGCTTTGTTTGTGCTCTGCAAGTTTACCTACAACGCAGAAAATGCAGGAAAAATAAGACGAACTGGGAATTAACTTATTACTCAGAATGTGTGATTTCGTTTTACGCACTGTATGTCAATTGTACCTTGCATTCTTTGAGTTTACATTTCAAGTCCAACTTGTCTTCTTGCTCAGAGATATAAAGTTCACGATATTTTTTGGTTTCCTGTTAGCATCATTACATGATAGAAATCAGCACCAAAAATCAAATATGCAGGAGGTCAAAACATCAAATTGGGAAGAAAATACAGAAACAGAAAGCTAGTTTAGCAAGTCATACCTTTGCACAGAGCCTGAGGTCAATCTCCAGTTGCTCTATCCTTTCAAGGTTGGCCTATATCATTGCATAATCACAAAAAGTAATCTCGAAACAGTTTAATTTTGATATATAAGACAAGTAAAAACTATGTAAAGCCTTTCTTCCTTAGTTCCTAACCCAATATCAAGTATTCAAATAAAAGACAGTTAACTAACAGTACCGACAAGACCTTAGTAATTAACACTTATGTACGCTTCCTTTTCAGTTTCTCTAGTAGATGCCTGTATTTAGAATTTATTAACTGGATCGCACAACCCACCTTCTTTTCTGCCTCCTCCTGGGCAAATCTTTCACATGGAACATAGATCCCATTCTTTTCTCTTGCTGCCCGTACATCTGTTGGAAATGGTAGCAAAGAAGACTCAATATAAGTCCAGTTAATGCTAATCTAGTTCAATTTTAGGTATTTATACATAAACTTTATGAAACCTTGCTTCATTCTCTCGATCTCCATGTACAGATCCTTGAGTAGCAGAGTCTTGGTCAGTTTTTGGTTGGCCTGCCAAGAGTATACTCTAATCAGTCAGCATAACAATTATTCTCACATTACTTAAGACAAGATGGAGAAGTAGAAAAAAGAATAGAGGAATTAATTTTGAGCCCAAGCGACCTCAGGTTTGTTTTTTATCCTCTTCGCACGACATGCATAATCCAGTGTGCTAAGAGTTTCTTCCAAACAACGTGAAGATGGTGACACGGTAGCTATTATGCAAGTTTTTGTCTTTCCTCATAGCGAGTCACTTAGCAACCTTGTCAACTTACTATCCCTGTAAAAGAGGGAAACAAAAATTCAGTAAGAAAAAAAGAAACTTGCATGAAACTCGAACACTGTATTAGACGAACCTGTAGGGTATATGAGATGAGTGTTCCACTAATGCATTAATGACGCGGCCTAGAGTCAGCAAGCACTTGTTTATCTCTCCAGCTTCTCTTGCTTGGACCTGCTATTACGGCTTTATAGTTCAGGAACTCATCATCGATGTAAAAAAATTAAGGAAGAACTAAAAAGGAACAACATCATAGATTTGGTATAGCACATCAAGCTATGGATCTTGTGTTGTATACTTATATCATTGAATCTTCCTGATTTTTCCTCTTCAGTTATGATGAATATCAAAGATCTCCCAACGTAAGAATAAAGAGAATGAAATGAGGATATATCCTTGATCAAATATAGAATATCACATCATCCATTCAACACATTTAAGACCATCAAACAATACGGCACAGATTAAATAATCATATCTATGCTACTGCTCATGCGAATATAGATTTTGTCAATGCAACATACCTCCCTTGATCCAGAACGTGAAATGTTCTCTGATCCAGCTAAATCAACAAGATTAAGCTTGCCACATTTGATAAGATTGTCATCTCCTATATTTGTTTCTCTTACATGGACCGTTATGGTGAAAATGGAGTGAGACCGGCTGCACGAGAATGGGAAGATGTGTTAGATTGTGGCCTTCCGCAAATTGTAACTACAACAACTTGCTAATTTTCTACCTGCTGTGCTTGTTTAACAAAGTATCTGCTGTTCTTCTTTTTGCTGCCCCTTGTTCCAAGAGGTTGTAAATGTCATTTGCACTGTATACAACTTCCTCTTGTAGGCCTCTGATAATAACAGAACCTCTTCCATCTTCCATCAAGGAGATAGATTTCCTTTGCTTGTCATCGATCAACCTTGAGCTTTCCTCCAGAGCTAGCAGATCATTTATTTCTTCATTTTAAAGCTCCATAAACGTTACTTTCAAGCTGTAGTCAGCGTTTGAAGCCTCCAATGTGTCAAATATCTGACTAACAGCCCTTGGAATGACTCCAGCCTCCGCAGGAAGTTCACCACCCTATGCAAAACACATGCACGCACAGATTTTGCTTAAACGAAAGAATCCATGGAAGTCAACTATTCTGAATCCTGGGAACTATATATTTCACTAGATACCTTCAATCTCATTTCTCCTTCCATTGTGTATGTCTTTCCAGTCCCGGTTTGCCCGTAAGCAAACACAGTGCAATTGTACCCATCAAGAACTTCATTCACTATTGGGACGATTGCTTGGTCATATATTGATCTTTGCTGAGCTTTGGGGCCAAAAACCTTCAACATCGTGTATTTAATTATGATGCAGGACTATGGATTCATGCACTAGAAAATGAGCTGAGTACGAATAGGTGGGGCATATACCTTGTCAAAGGTGAAGACTCTGTCTAGTTGCTTACTAGCTACTGTTTGCAGGGCAACTACTTCTCTTTTCTGTTCATTACAATTAATCAGCTTCGGTACATTTGCCCTTTCCTCCTCGTCACTTAGAGGCCTGAAAGAAAGTACTCAAACTCACTAACACTACGACCCACATCCAATTCCTTTGCGGATAAGGCCGAAAAAGGGTTTGAAAACTCACCTGCATCGAAGCATGACTTGAACATTGACCTCACCATCTCTGTCCTGGCAGATTGATCTTCGGCCAAACTCCCTTGACTCGTTCACACGCCTTTCAGGCCGAGGGGTGAGAAAAGGCATTGGAGATGGAGCTACTACTCCTGACCCTACTTTCTTGATGAAATTGGGAGTCACTGGCGTCATCTCTGCCTTAAACAAACCCACATGATCAAAACCTTGATAAAATAGCCACTTGCCAAAAAAGGAAAAGTTTTGAATTATTCACCAAACTGCTTCCAACAAATGAAGAGGAAGCCTACTATGTCGTTGTCTAAGTTGACGACAAAAATCAGAGGAGTTATCTTTGTTCACAATACTCGTGTTACGAATGGATCTGTAAATAATAAATACAAACAATAACAAGCGCGCAAAATAAATGAGACAAAGATTTTTACGTGGAAATCCTTACGGAAAAAACCACGGGCGGTTGCCGACGACGAAGAATCCACTAGTCAAATGAGGAATACAAAAAGGGTTACACCTAAAATATCGAGAATCTCACAATAAAGGATAGAGATAATAATCTCTAAAACAAATCTCTTAAACCCTCAATGTATTTTTATGTGTATATGTAAATAGTGTGTTTGAAAAATACGAAAAACTCCACACCACTTCCTCCTTCCCTGCCGACACACTTCCCTTTCTCCTCTTTGCTTTACTCTTTGCTTCACTCTCCCCTTTCTTTCGGTGCATCTCTCTATCTTCTTCGTCTCTCCTCTTCTTCTTTTTATATGCAGAGAACGACGCGGAAGAACACGGACGCCACACGTGAAGGCCACACGGAGAAGAACGCGGGGAGGATGCAGAGAAGAACGCGGACGCACTGAAGATCCACGTGGAGAAGACGATTTGAGGCACCATCAACAACTCGTTATTGTATCACGGGCAGAAATCGAAAAAACCCTCACAGCTCGAGGAAAATCTGACATCACCTCTGAATGATTGACATTGGAAACCCAATCGTTCTATGATGAACAGATAGGCACAACAAATTATCAAATGCCCGATTCATCTATCGAATTCAAAATTCCCAACAGTAATTATGCTCTCACTATTCAATATTTAACATAAATAACAGCTCCATGAACATTGTCAGCGAACTTTCAAAAACCCATATCGATGATCATCTCCACAGGAAACTTAATCTTTCTCCACAACACTAAGAATTTTCAAAACCCTGTACAGTTGATGATGAACTAGAGTCATAGAACTAATTCAAACATAATTTCAGAAATCCAATTCATCATGTAGTCAAAGGACTAAAATAATTTTACACGGAGAAACCTCGAAACGTTAACAGCTAGATGATGTTCGCCCTCAATAACCAGCGAGATCTCAAAATCTCCAAATCGATCAACTCCACAGAAACCTAACGTATCTCCACAATACTACCAAAATTTCAAGACCCTAAACACTCGATTATGAATCCAAAATCTCGAATAAAACCTCAAACGCATTGATCCATCATTCTCTAACTCGAATCCGGAAAAACCACGAGACTGAAATTTCTCCAACAAAACCACAAAACTTCACATACCCAAAAAATCGAAGCCGATGAGTTGATTCTGAAAGTGAAACTCACCTGTGTGATGAAAAAAATTCGTGAAACTCAAAGCTCCACTGCTAGATCGTGAAACCCTAATTTTCGAAGCTTGTACAAACCGAGGGGAATCAGAGACCCGAGATTTGGAGATGGAGCTGTTAGGGTTTGATTTTTGATTTTTATTTTGCTTTTTGCAAGGTGCGTTTTTGAATTTTGTCCGATTTAAACCAAGTTCAAAAAGGCGCTTGTGTTAAAAGTGGAGTAACTTCGATACTTTTCTTATTCTAATGGTTGGAATTGTTGTAAATATAATGGATATTATTGAATATATTTTATGATATTTATAATATTGATGTTATTTTATTATCGTATTTTTAGGGAGATATATTCGATATATTTATCGATATCCTTATATATATAAGGAGAGATTATGTATTGTTTATGATTATGAATAAGACATCTGTATTTCTTCCTAAATTCTCTCTTTCTATATTTGTTTATTGTTCGTGAGTTGAGTTGATTTCATCGATCGTCGATTACATATTTTACAATACGTTATTAGCACGATGTCAGTTTGATCGTGAAAATTGCTCAAAATGTTTAGGAAGATCAAGACTATTTTATTGATTCAAATCAGTCGAAGTCTTCGACAAATTATATTTGGGATTTTTACATGTAACCATCTCTTAGGTATTTATAAAAAAAATCATCTCAAATCTTTATATTTATTAAAACACTACTGAAATCATATGAAATTTTCAAAAATACTACTCAAATCATATATATTTTCAAAAAGATTACTCAAATCATATGATATTTTTAAAATAACTGTTATCGTTAGTAAAACCGTTATCTTAAACGATTTTTTTTATTTTTCTCGTGTCTAATTTATTCACCAACATGGTTTTTTCATCCATTTGTATGAAAACCTATTGTTTTCACATTATTTTTATATTTTTGTCAACTTTTTGTTTCTCAAATCTTAATTATCTTATTAAATTTTTCTAATTTGATCACTCAAATCATAATAATCGTTCTTTTGAGTGTAAAGATAAAAATATTAAACAAAAAAAAAGAAAAAAATGTCAAAAATTGTTAAAGTCAATTCACTAAGGGTAACAGATATTGTGTAAATTTTATATGATTTGGATGATATTTTTATAAATATGAAAATTTGAGATGAATTTTTATAAATTCCTAAATTTTGAAATGGTTATATATAAAATCTCCATTATATTTAAGTTTTAGAATAAGAAGCGTAAAAGAGCATACTTTCCTCGGCTACAGCAAAGATATAGATGCAAGCTAGCACGAGTCATATTGCATATGCAGTTCGTTGAAGTTCCCACTTTGGCTGAAGACCCATGAAAAGTTTTGACTTTTGAGTTATGTGACTCGAATTGAACAATAACTTCAAACAATAACGACTTGCAAGATGAGATTTGGAACAATTTGGTGGCCTGAGGCAATTATTGTTCTTATTCTACGGAGATCCAAAACACCAGTTTTTAGAAGTTCTTTATTGGAATAGATGTAGTGGTCACGAGAAGCTTCATTGAAAAAGACATAAATTGATTCAAGGGTCTCTCAAGTAGCTAGAGTGATGAGATCATAAGACGATGACACCGAAGTCGCATACAAAGCCGAGGGATGCACTTATTTGACGTCCATTTTTCTCTCAACAACGTTGAATATTGTTTTTTCAGGAAACGATTTTAATTTTATTGAAGAAATCGCTTCTTGGGAAAACGAGTTTTGAACAACTAAAATCGCTTTCTGGGAAAACAATTTTTGATGGCGTGGCACCGCTTTTTCAGGAGACAATTTTTGTTGTTAAGAACTCGTTTCCCCATGAAGCGACTTCTTCAATAAAATTAAAATCATTTTCTGAGAAAACGAGTTCTTCTTCGACATTGCTGGAAAAAAAAATGAACGTAAGAAAATAATGTCGAAAGCCGATCACAAATTGTTGAAAAGTATGTCTCAAATTATTCTGCGTTCCTCTCACGTGTTCTTTATTCACGCGTGGTCTTTGCGTGTGGTGTCCGTGACCTTCCGTGTTTGGTTTTTGTGTATATAAGGAGAAGGAGAGATGGCAGAGAGACACAGAGAAAGAGGAGAGGCAGAGAAGTGGTGCAAAGGAAGGAGAAGCAAAAGGGGATAAGGAGTGGGGTTCATATATAAAAACACATTGAGGGTTTAAGGGATTTGTTTTAGAGATTATTATCTCTATCGCTTATTGTGAGATTCTCTATGTTTTGGGTGTATCTCCTTTTGTATTTTCTCGTTTAATTAGTGGATTCTTCGTCGTCGGCGACCGCCCGTGATTTTTTCAGCAAGGGTTTCCACGTACAAATCTTTGTTTCATTAATCTTGCGCACTTGTTATTGTTTGTGTTTATAATTAACAGACTCATTCGTAACAAACTGGTATCAGAGATTGGAACGTTTCAATCCTTATTTCCTAGCCCACATAGGTTTCGGAACAAACGTTGTTAAGCTTGGGTTTTAAGTTATATTTTTTACGGATCAGTTTTTTTGTATTTTCCCACAAAATTAATTTTTTTTCCTCAAATGAACAGTGCTCGAACAGTGTTTGAACAGTGCAGTAAACAGTGTACGGACATAGGGACTGTTTACGTAGCGTAATTCTTATGGGCAATAATGTTGTCTATAAGATTTTTGGTGTGGAAGATGTTCATATATGGATGTGGGATGGTGTTGTGCGAACATTGAAAGATGTTCGATATGTTCCAGCTGTGAGACGAAATCTTATCTCTTTGGGTTTCCTTGATCGTGAAGGATGTTCCTATCATTCTCAGGATGGAGACATGCAGGTTAAGGAGAACCGCTTGGTGACTATGAAGGCTCGACTTCGTGTTGGATTGTATTATTTGGTCGGCGCGACGCAGGATGAAGTTGCAGCTATTGCAAATTCATTCTCCGTCCATGATGGTGAGGCTAGTTCTGAGATGAAGCTGTGGCATATGTGGCTTGGGCATATGGTCAATCGAGGGATGAATGTTCTGAGTTCAGCAGGCTTGCTTGGAGGATTGAAGACACAGAAGGTCGGGTTCTGCGAGGGCTGTGTTCTCGACAAGCAGAAGAGAGTGTCGTATGGAGGTGCGATGCATAGAACGAAAAGGACACCCGACTACATTCACTCAGATTATTGGGGGCCATCTCCGCATGCTTCGATGGGAGGTACAAAGTATTTTTTGATCTTCATCGATGATTACTCCTGTTATGTCTGGACATATTTCTTGAAAGAGAAATCTGAGATATTCGAGACATTCAAGGAGTGGTTAAAGTTGATTGAGACGCAAACCGATAAGCAGATCAAGAGATTTCGAACCGACAACAGGATGAAATTTATGAACAAGCAATTTATGAAGTTCTGCAAGGACAAAGACATTGTGAGGCATCGCACTGTCACTTAGACACCTCAACAGAATGGGGTAGCATAACGCATGAACCGGACGCTCATGGAGCGGGCCCGGTGCATGATGATTGGAGTCGGGCTGAAGAAGAGGTTTTGGGCTGAAGCAGTTATGACGGCCTGTTATCTGGTAAACAGGTCATCCTCCTCGGCGTTATCCATGAAGACACCTTATGAGGCTTAGTCTGGAAAGCCCGCTGATTATTCCAACCTTCGTGTTTTCGGTTGTCCTGCATACTATCATGTTAGCAAAGGAAAGTTGCAACCTAGGGTCAAGAAGGCCATCTTTCTTGGATATCAAGCAGGTGTGAAGGGATATAGATTTTACTCCACTGATCCATCGTCATCTGGAATCATCATCAGCAGAGTTGTCACATTTGACAAGGAGTCAATGTTAGCCAAGAAAGTTGGATAACAAAGGAGCATTCAGCAACAAGTGGAGCAGACACGACCAATCGAGAGATCGACATTTGAGGTGGAGCATCAGGATGAGGACTCCTCAGATCCCAATATTCCCACTGATGTTTTGCAGCCAGTTCAAGAAGCAGATGATCCAGGAGTAGAACCACTTTTACCAGATCTAATTCAGGTAGGACCTACTCTACAGCAGTACCAACTCAGCCCTGACAGGGAACGACTTGAGATCAGACCCCCAGTTCGATATGGCTATTCAGATTTGATTGTATATGCACACATTGTTAGCGAGACAGTTGAGAATGAGCCTTTGTCATTCAGGGAGGCCTTCGTTAGTTCGGAATGTGCCCAGTGGACTGCAGCTATGTAAGAGGAACTAGAGTCTCTTCACAAGAACAACACTTAGACTCTAGTTCACTTGCCGAAGGGAAAGCGCACCGTAGGGTGCAAATGGGCGTTCAAAAAGAAGAAAGCATACGATAGTGGTGATGTGAGATTCAAGGCCAGATTGGTGGCTAAGGGTTTCACTCAGAAGGAAGGTATTGACTATACTGAAGTTTTTTCTCCTGTAGTCAGACATATTTCTATTCGAGTTCTTGTAGCTTTGGTTGCTAAGTTCGTTCTTAAAATTGAGCAAATGGATGTGAAGACGACATTCTTACACGGTGAGCTAGAAGAGGAGATCTATATACGCCAGCCAGAGGGTTTTTCATTACCAGGAATGGAAGACCGTGTCTGTCTTTTGAAGAAATCATTGTACGGATTGAGACAGTTGGCCCGACAGTGGTATCACAAGTTTGACACCTTTATGGCAAGCATTGGATACACACGAAGTTCGTATGATCAGTGTGTGTATCATCAGCAACAACCTGATGGGAGTCAGGCATATCTTTTGCTCTATGTAGATGATATGTTGATCGTTGGTAGAGGCAAGGGGACTATTGACAGGTTGAAGGTGCTACTCAGTAATGAGTTTGATATGAAGGGTCTCGGCTCAACAAAGAAGATTTTGGGCATGCAGATCGAGCGGGATAGGAAGCATGGAGTCTTAATCTTGAGCCAGAAGAAATACATTAAGAAGGTTCTCGACCGATTTGACATGAAAGATGCCAAACCCGTTTCTACTCCGTTAGCAGCGCACTTCAAGCTATCCTTAAAGTTTTCACCGAAGACTGAGGACGAGGTGAGGAGTATGGCCTCAGTGCCGTATGCGAGTGCTGTTAGATCCCTGATGTACGCCATGGTATGCACTGGACCCAATTTATCACAGGCTGTATCATGTAGTTAGTCGTTATATGAGCAGACCTGGAAAAGGTCACTGGCAGGCTGTGAAGTGGATCCATAGGTATCTCAAGGGTTCATCGGGATTAAGCCTCGTCTACGATGCAAGGCGAGGTGGAGGCAGCAACAATGTTGAAGGGTTCTCAGATTCAGACTATGCTGGAGATCTGGATCGTTGGAGGTCACTTACAGGGTATGTATTCATTTTCTGTGGTGGGCTAGTTTCTTGGAAGGCAACTTTGCAGGATACTGTAGCCTTGAGCACTACAGAGGCAGAGTTCATGGCTGTTGCATCAGCTGTGAAAGAAGCAATTTGGCTAAGGAATTTGACTTCTGACTTAGGTTTGAAGTAAAACGATACAGTGGTTCACTGTGACAGTTCTTCAGCCATTCATCTCACCCGTGATCAACTGCATCATGAGAGAACTAAGCACATTGACATCCGGTATTACTTCGTACGGGATGTTAAAGATGTCAAGGTGATTAAGATTACGACTATAGATAATCCAGCAGATATGTTGACGAAACCTATCCCTGTTTCGAAGTTTGGTCATTGCCTAAAGCTCTTAGGAGTGGAGGGGCAGTTAGGCTCGTTTGAAGTCTAGGTGGAGGTTGCTCGATGAAATTGATTTGAAACAAGGTGGAGATTTGTCGAAAAGTATGCCTCAAATCATTCTGCGTTCTTCTCCGCGTGTTCTTCACTCCCGCGTAGCCTTCGCGTGTGGTGTCCGTGGCGTTCCGTGTTTGGTTTTTGTGTATATAAGGAGAAGGAGAGAAGGCAGAGAGACACAGAGAAGGAGGAGAGGCAGAGAAGTGGTGCAGAGGAAGGAGAAGCAAAAGGGGATAAGGAGTGGGGTTCACATATACACATATAAAAAACCATTGAGGGTTTAAGGGATTTGTTTTAGAGATTATTATCTCTATCCCTTATTATTAAATTCTTGATATTTTTGGTGTACCTTCTTTTGTATTTCCTCATTTGATTAGTGTATTTTTCGTCGTCGGTGACCACCCGTGGTTTTTTCCGCAAGGGTTTCCACGTAAAAATATTTGCCTCATTAATCCTGCGCACTTGTTATTATTAGTGTTTATAATTAATAGATCCGTTCGTAACACATATCATGGAAAGGATTCATAACTGTTATTGTCTTCGAATTTTATATCCTCAATGTGCGATATTTTCATTATTTGATATATTGATGCACATGATTTTTATATCGTGTTAAAGTTTCTATATGATCAATAAACTTGATCATATCAAGTATGTCAATTATGTCAATTTGTCAATAATTTATTCTTTTAGTAACAGTTAAACTGACATATCGTGAGACAAACGAGCTAGTCCACAACTATCATTTTCTAAAATTTTAATGATCCAGGCTAAACCTTCTTTATTAGGTTTAGGAAAAATTACCTGGAGATATTCCTAGCAAAAAAAAAAATACCAATAAGTATTACCTCTCTCATTTTTTCCAACCAATTACCCCACTAATATTTTTATTAAAAAATAAAATCGTGCTTTTCTGATACACGTCTCCTCTTCCTCTTCTTTTTTTTCATATAAAAATCTTGCTTCTTTGTTTACGTGAATATAATTAGATTCTTTTCATATTTTGCTATGTTGAACATCTTTTATTTTGATTTTATATATCCGACGTTCATTGCTCTTCCCACCATAAAAAAATAGCATTGTCTTAGGTCTCCATAACCGAACTATTTTTCCTATTGTTAATCATATTTAGTGTCGTCGTCGTCGTCAACTTTAGTTTGTCGTCGTCCTCGTTTTTAGCTTGTTGTCGGCGGTGACGACGGTTTGTCGTTCGGTCGTCGTTGTTGTCAGTTCATCCTCGCCTTCAAATCGTCGTCATCGTTGTTGCTTCGTCGTCCGATCGTCGTCATTGGTAGTTCGTCCTCATCGTTAGTTCACCATCGTCGTTGGTAGTTCGTCGTCGTCATCTTGGTAATTCGTCGTCGTCGTCGTTAGTTTTTTGTCCTCATCGTTGTGGTCAACTTTAGTTTCTAGACGTTATTGTCGTCGTCGGTTCGCGGTTTTCTTCTTCGTCGGTCGGTCGTCGGTTCGTTGTTGTCGTTGTCATTGGATTTAAAAATAATTGATTTTGAAAAATTGAATTTTAGATTGAATATTTATATTTGGGGAAATGATCTTCTAATTGATTACGGGTATCTAATGAGAATGAAACAATAATGAATTGCTTTTGTATAATTAAATTACATACGGATATATATCAAGAATTCTCCCTTAGATTTATGGGCTTAACTATTGGCCTGATCTTTTTTAGCCCCCAATTTGTGGACTTTGGTCATTTGATCATCATATTTATATTATCCTTGTTGCTAAATGGTATACTTTAAGTAAAGCATCATTTGAAGGATCATGAATTAGTCTTATATTCTAATGGAATTAATTTGAGTCATGATAATATCTTAAAAATTTATTGGATTCCCTTCAATGGTACATTATATTATGTATTCCTTATATATCATGATGGCTCATATATCTTTAACTATATACGTATATAGTTTTCTTAAAGTACTTTTTATAGGTTAATTTAAATTGTTAGACCAATCGGATGTTATAATATATGTGCATAATGATGATTTTCAATCATGCCCTTTATAGCATGTTATACAATTTTGATATGAAAATTTAATTGAATAAACTAAATGTATAAGTTTATTCATTGTATTATTAAATATCTATAGGATGTTAGTCCATATTTATGATAATAGCATCAACCCTAGAAGAATGCATGTAGTGGTTGTCCAACAGATAATACATCTTTATAATATATACTCCAACAGAGCTAGTATAATTTAAATGAAGCATAAAAATGAAGGGAAAGTTACTAACTTTCCAGACGATTATGATTTTAATATAAACTTCAGAAAAGATACATATTTTAAGTTCTTATTTATGGAAATAACAGTAGTTATGACCAGAAGTTCATAAAAGATGATAATTTAAACTTTTTTTTTTTTTTGATAAACCCGTCCAATAGGACGTCATATTTCATTGCTCACCTCAATATTACATACATCGACAATAGTAGCGGAAAATAAGGGTCTCATCCACCCCGCAGGTGACACTCAGCGATGTAACTAGCCATCATGTGTGCAGTCTTATTAACCTCTCGAGACACCTAAAAGCAATAAAATTGATGGAAGTTTTCAGGAAGTTTCAGGCGAATTTCAATGATACCTTTTATCGACAGGTCAAGTTCCCTTCTGCTCAGCATGCTCACCACCCTTAGACAATCCCCTTTCATATGAACTCTTCTCAGCCCCAACGCCATGGCCAATTCCACACCACTTCTCAGAGCCAAAGCTTCGTCAATATAGGAAGATCTTCATCCTGTGAATGATTGTCCGTACGTCCCAACAATTCTCCCTTCCCCATCTCTCACAATCACTCCAATGCTAGTGAATTCCTGGGATCGAAAAGAGGCATCGACATTAACCTTGCATGTCCCCATATCTGGTGGTTTCCATCTTTGAATTCCTTCAGACGCTTGTTCAGATCCCTCTTTCCCTTAGTCGTCGGTGCAGTTAAGACTCCGATCTGAATTTGATGCTTTGAATTCGCCAATAATGGATAAGGTTGTCTTGACTAGCAGATATGCAGGTTTGATATCTCCTCCATGGACTCTATAATTGTGATTTTTCCACATCTCGTAGAGAATGGTTGAGATCCCGAACCAACTCTCCATCGAAGCCCTTCTTCCAAGAGTCCTCTTACCGACCATAAACTGCGTCATATATAGGAGGGATTACGGCCCAGGGGGATTGTAAGTGGGTTCCCAAAGATTGTCATCCCAATAGGATGTAAATGAGTGCTTATGATTAAAGAGGTGGAAAGAAAAAAAAAAAAAAACAATGTTAGTTATCGAAAAGGACTTTTGTAGATACCTTACATTTTATTATGATAATTTTTTGTTATTTTCCATGTTTTTCTACGTTTCGTCCGACCTCCTATGGGCCAAATTCTGGTGATCACTAACGACAACAAAAGAGCCAGCACCTGTCCTTGGAGGCGTTGCCCTCAACCACGTTCTACATTGTAATTCTTCTATGGAGACTTGGTTTTCATCGATCACCCATGTCGGTTTTATCTTACAATCCATCTTTCTATGACCGATGATGTCGCAGTGGAAGAAGAAGTGTGGAAGCCTCTCATATCTGAATGCTATCCATCTACGTTCCTTCTTTTGAACCTGAAATACCATCCCTCGTAGTATCGGCCTGTCTAGCGGGATTGCTACCTTTAGCCTCGGCTTTATACCTATAGCCCACCCTTTCTCATCTACATTCATGTCCAGAACTTCTTCAAGCTTCTCGCCCACTATCTCCGTAATTTTCCCATGTATACCTCCTAGTGGGAGATTTTCACACTGAATCGAGATGGGAACCCTATCAAACTTGTATTCCGAAATGTACAAGCCCGATGCGTAATTTTCCAGGCTTAGGAGATGATTCTGATAATGTCATAGACCTCCCCTTATGGCTTTAGTCTTGTCATCTTCGATCTGGAATCGGAATAGAAAGATGTTTGCACCCATCGCCTTATATTCCACTATCCCCTTAACAGACCAAGACTTGACGACGAACAATTTGAGTACTTCTACTGAGATTTCCCTATGGAGAAACAGTTTTCCGACCACTTGTACTCCCTTCTCGACCTCAATCCCTCCTCCCAGATCCTCTACTCCTACTTTGACACCTTCCCATTCCGATGTCGTCAATCTGAGTTTTTGTCCTAGTTCTTCAATGCATTCATCTACCTGTACGCCACCCTTGAGTGGCTCCATTAGTCCATGGATATTCGCCATTGGAAGAGTTTCCAACGATTGAACACACACCAAAAGTGTGACTCTAGTCCCCTTGGAGAGGGGAAAATCACCACCGTCCTAGGTAACCTTGAAGAGCGGACTATGGTAAAGTAAACTTTTGATGAACTAAAAGTTCATAATATAAGTGGTATTTCGCATTTTTTTTTTTTTTGTTATACTATCTCAAAGACAAAGCATAATGAACCTGAAGTTCAAGACAAATCAAAAGTCTATTTGAGATTTTACATCATTATTATCAAATATGATATGTCAGATAATGAAATATTTTAGTTTGACATAATTTTGATAAATAGTGGCACCCTTCATCCACTAAAATATGTAACATATGCATTAAAATCAAATATATGAAATAATTGCCTCAAATATAAGTAAGGATGGAGTTCTCTATAATTTACTTTGAGTTCTAGAGAACATACATGGGTATATTCATCTTATATATATAATTTGACCATCACGGTACTTATGATCATTATTGATGCTTCGATTTATGGTGTACGTGGGCCTGAAGTCTCATGTATAAATCTTATAACTGAAGGCAATCTTAAATAACAAATCCAGAAGATTTTGTAAGTTTTGTAATAGTAGTCTTTTCTAAGATGTTGTTATCCTATATCTTTTTGTATGTGACATGAAGCATCAAACTAGTGAGTACAAATGACTTAACAAATTTGAATGTCTGAAAATTAATGTTAGCCATTGTAAAGCCTCAGAAAATTGAGATCAAATAAATGTAAAAAATTATGATCAAATAATAGTTTGTAAATTAATAAACGTAACAAAATATGCGTTTCTTTATTTATAATAAATTAAAAGAGAAAAACAAATCTCATTTCAAAGTTTTGAGACGTAACGTTACGTTCATAATATTAAAACTTGTGACGAATTTGGGATAACATTTTATCATGGAAAAATTTGAAAAATTATATGTTAATTAATAACATGATTTTTCGAGCGTGGTGGTAAAGTTTGAACGAGTACTGTGGAAGATGTGGGATTAACTGGTCCTGCGATTAAACGGAACGGGGATGCTTTTTTTAAAACAACCCACTAAACTCCTTTCCCTCCTTTTTCCCCACCACTTCTCCTACCATCTCCACTCCTCCCTCCCTGATCTAGTCACCACGCACCACACCAACTCTACCAAAGATCTCCACTAGTTAAATCCCACTTTCATGCAAATCCTCTCCTTCTTATGCTTTCCTTCCTTCCCTTACCATATCTCTTTGCAAACCAACTACCGAGATTGTGGAGCAGCTTGACAAGAAGGGAAAAATCAGCTTGGATAGCAAGAGAAACACGAGAGGATCAAAGAAGGAAGGAAGCGGCACAAGTATGTCCCATTCAAAGGAGTGGAACCGAGCAAGCCATACCAAATCAAACCCGGCTCAAAACCATTTTAACAAGAGGGTAAGCGCTGCGACTCTCATAGCTTAGTCTCATACAGTCCATTTATAGCTAATAACAAAAGAAACGGTAACGAAAACAAACAACGGGTGGTTGAAATACGTTTATGAGCTAAAAGACGAGTTATGCTCGTGAGACCCGAAAAACTATGATTTTATGTATCAAACAAGCCTAAAACTGAATAAAAATAACAAAAACTAAATAAATGTTATGTTTATGAAGTTTTAGATCATTTGAGATTGAATTGATTGGGTAAAACATGAAAAATTAGCAAACCAACCACACCAGTTTCTGAACAGCTTTAACATTCGATATTAGAACGCGTTTTGACTCTAGTTAGAGCCTGATTCAGCACATAAGTCTTAAAATAACGTTGTAGAAGACTTCCTGACGTTTCCAATGAATTAAGAATCATCCAATTTGGTTAAGAGACAAGGAAGTTATGCGCGTTTGAATTCAGGCCAGAAAATCTGAAAAAATTATTAAAGCTTCGCCGCATTTTTACCACCATTGAGAGAAAGTAATCTTGTTTGTTAGAGATTTTATGAAAAATTATACACTCTTTAATATATCATGATATTAAATCCTCATATGTTTAGTTTGTATAAAAGTTAATAAATCATGATTCGAAGATGAGAATCTTAAGTAATAAATCGAAACGTACGGATATATTAATTTGTAAAAGCTAGTTACAGAGATGAATTTGTTATTTTATATAAAATTATACAGGAAGTTTTAAAAGAAAAGCCTTATATCAATGAAAAGGTATGGAAGTCTAGTTTTCAGAACAGTTTATGAATAATTATTTAAAATTGTATGTAAAGAGTTATGACCTAATTAATGAAGTAAAATCAAACTGACTGAACTATCAGGAAATATAAAGTTGAACTAATTAACTGCTATTATTGGTAAGGTGTTATGATGGAAACTTTATGTCATTGGAAAGATCATGAAGTCTAGTTTCTGTTGAATTTTGCGGAATACTTTTTAGAGTTGTATATAATAAGTTATAGATTTAAATACGACAAAAGGTCAAGATGGACAGAATCTAGGATACTCGTTCCAAAGGCCGAGAAGC
>JAOVYX010017797.1:0-21453 GCA_035668315.1 Drosera spatulata | reverse complement strand
CTGCTAACAACCTTAGGGGTGTATAGAGACTTCCACGCTAGGGCATGAACTCCTTTTTTCCATGCAGTGTGGAGGCGCAAAAAGGTGAAAGTTTCCAATTCCAATACAAAGGCTCCTATGCCTGGGTGTGACTTCTAGGTCATGTGGCCAAAGCCTGGGCGCATGTTGGTTCATTATGCACGATATAAAAGCCCCAATTAACCCCAAATCAAAGGAGGAAATCATTCCACCATTCAATCAAGGGTTTGGGAACTCTAGGGTTTCTCGAGGCTTCAAACCCCATCTAATCAAGTTGGAATCAAGAGATTGAAGATCGAAGATGAGATTGATCACGGGAGAGATGGGAGATCGTCTTTGGTTTCATCTTTCCTTTTGGTTTTAATTTGTAATTGATGATGGTTTGTATGATCACCGAATATTTGATGATTTGCCTTGTGAACCAAATCATGAACTAAACCCTCGATTAGGGTCGTGATGTAGTTGGATTAATTAGTGTTTTTTTTATCAAGATTAATTGGTGTTTTGATTATTTCTATATTATAATCTAGATGTTCGATCCTTGTTACTGGGTTATGTGATTGTTGTTGTGCTCAATACTTATCTAGATTGATCATCTAGTGTATGATTTGAAGATTGTATCGACTCCAAGAGGATAGACTCGATCTAGATCGAGACAACCCTCAACTCGGGTTCAATGCGTGGTTGAGAAACCGATCATAGGCTAGCGTTTGATGAGATTTATTCCACACCCCGAAACTTGAACGATAACTAGATTAGAGTGACAAAGTGATCATACACAACTATGAAGACAAAGTCACGATCCTACCTTCTCATTACATATCACATCCATTCATTTAGCTTTTATGATCATTTATCTAGTTTAGCTTTAGCGTTATATTAGAGATACAGTCGCTTACGATTGTATGAACTAAGAGAATTAAGATAAGTATATTGTTAGCGACATGTTCATGTGGGACGATACGCGATACTAACCATTTATTTCTTGCAAGAGGCACATATATTTGTGTACAGCTATATATAAAATGCTAAACAAGTTTTTGGTGTAGTTACTAAGCACTTATTGTGCACCGTCGACGTAATTAGCTCTTTGCGCTCAAACATTTTCTTTTCTTGTTAATTTGTATATTACATATTTTGCATATCTATTGATTGTTGAGTTATCTCTTATGTGTGCTTGTAGGTTTTCCCTCTTGTAATACCTCACGGTGACCTTGAGCCATTTCATCGCAAGATCGAACGTACATTTTGGAGAAAGTGGAAGCAACAACAAGCTAACACTCATCGGCAACCAATGGATATGAACCAAATCCCTCCATTGGAGGGAGGGTCTCTACCTATTAACATCCAAAAGATTTCGCAACATTCAAGCACAAATAAACGTGGCAATGCAAGCGGCCGTTCAAGTCACCTTGCTCGCAGTTTAATGGAAAAGTACAGAGTAAGGTGGAGAGCAAATAAACGTGGACGGGTTGAGCGTCCGTGTAAGATCAAGAAATGCCACGAGTAATGGAAAAGTACAGAGCTATCATGACATCAGATATTGACGCTAGGAATTTCATATTAAAGTCGTCCGTGATCAACATGATCCAAGGGGAATAGTTTTCGAGACTTCATTAAAGAATGTTCGAACAACCATTTAACCCAATTTTTAATGCTAGCAAAGACCATCAACGCTAATGGAGTAAGCAAAGAAGCAATCTGCCTATATCTCTTCCCCTTTTCATTGCAGGGTAAGTATCCGAATGACTATTTTCTTTACACACGGCTTCCATCACCACTTGGGAAGACTTGGCTCAAAAGTTTCTAACTAAATTCTTTTCTCCTATGAAGACCACAAAATTGAGGGCCGATATCTCATCTTTTGTACAACATAACAATGAACTGATCAAAGAAGAGTGGGAACTGTTCAAAGAGATTCTTCGAAAATGTCCCCACCATGGTCTTTCGGACTGACTTCCATTGGAGAGTTTTTTTCAAAGGTTAAAACCAGATTTGTGATGCTCCCTTGATGTTGAGACAAAGGGGTGTCTCAAGTTAGATTATGAGTCAGCCTACGACTTGCTAGAAGCCACGAGGAGGCGAATCAATGACACACTGAGCGATATGTTCCAACCAAGACCCCGAGCGTTCTTGAGATTGACGCGACCATAACTATTGCAAAGAAACTAGAGGCCTTAACAAAACTAGTTAGTGCCCTTGCCTCTAACTCAGGTGGAAAGGTGAATGCTATCCAAACTTCACTTGTATGTTGTGATCTATGTGGAGGGCCTCATGCAAGCATGGTTTGTCACTTGCTTTCTCTCATGGTGTAAGCTCATGATATGAAAGAAATATATTATGGGCAATCTTCTTGTGTCCTCCCCAAGGTGACAATTACTATAATCATAGCCATCCTCTCAATCACCACGGATTCTCTTGGAAGAATGCTCAAGACGCTCAAGTTCTCATTCCTAGATTCACTCAGCCTCTCGACCTCACACAAGGTCTTCCTCCACCTCGTAAGTCCAATCTCGAAGAAGCATTGGCCGGGTATATCGCTAAAATCATGGGGCTGCTTTGAGAGAATCTTACAAAAGGTACGAGACAATCTTTTAAAATATGGGGCCACTTTGAAAAACTTGCAACCGACACGTATACTTGCGTCTAAAGCATTGTATAAAACACTTAATGATGTACGCAAAATGTATATGCACCTAAATCGCTAGTGAATGACGTCGGATCCAGTAATTTAATGATAAGAAAAGTAACGTTCCACGAGGACTGTACTAATTAATATAATTCTATTAATTCTATATTGTTTTCTAAAATGTGAAGAAAATAACAAGGACTGAATTATTTTTATTACTCCCTAAGATAAACTAAAGATAGAACTAGGGGTAAGCAAAAATATCCGAAAATCAAATTACCGAATCGGAAAATTAAATTCGGTTCGGTTACTTCGATTTTGAATAATTCGTTGTTCGGTATTTGGGTTAGTACTATAATTTTGATTTCGGTATTGGGTTTCAAAAGATTTTGGTTAATTCGATTAACCAAATTTACCGAATTTCAATTATTCAATTTTCCCCCCTTTTTTCTTATGATAAATTTAAATAATTCCTTTTTATTTTTTAAGTAATTTCTTTTGTTTTTATATTTAAAAAAGTGTTTATACAGAAAATTCTAATACTTTGTATTCTCTTTTATAATGCCTGTATAAATTTATTTTTGTTTTTAATTTGGACAATTTTTTTTATTCTTATGAAATTCAGTAAAAAAAGTCAAAATCGAATATTATTTCGCTTAATCGAAATCAAAAAACCGAATTAAATTCGGTTCGGTTTTGATTTTCAAAACACAAACAACTTTTCGATTAACCGAAATCGAAATTTTTTCAGTTAAAAACCGAATTCTCACCCTTGGATATAATTGGTCTAACTAAGAAAGAAGAATGAAGTTGTGAGAATTATAATTAGGGTGATATTTTGGGCATTTGACTTCACCAAGATCGTCGATATGGATAATGATGTTTTTTCGACTTCAATTTTTTTATGTGTTGACTATCAATTTTATAATGTGATTATAATTTGTTTTTTAAACAACAATAATATCCTAATAATTATTTTCGATCTCCTTTCGATCTATCAAACACTCCTTTATTAAGATCTTGAAATTAATTCGAGAGCATAAAATCCATAAATATTTTTAATCTTATAAGATTCCATGGAATTTCTAAGCATAGCAAATTTTGATATTTTCCTTTCGAACTCATATCAAATCTTAGATCGCGTAGTTGTCGGCCAAGCAATCACAAGCATTAAGAACGAATAAAAACTCTCAACATTAAGGAATGAACGTTGTAATTCTCAGAGTTTCACAATATAGCTTAGAGGATTTTTTATTTTTTTTTTGGGGGGGGGGGGGGTTTGAATAGGATATTTAAAATTTTTTTGATTAACAATATGCAACCTTGTATTGACTACTGTGCAACTGTTCTACTACAGACTTGCACAATTAGTCTGCAATCAAGTTCTTTGGAGTAATCTCTTCGTGTTCAAACGATTACCTAACAGTTCTAAGTTAAGTGTAAAAGTAACGAAGAACACCACAATTTATGCTTGTTCAGAAAATCGTTGTGAAATGAACAATGAACATTTAGTCTAGTCTTTCCTTGATGATCAATTTAGTCAAACCAAGGGGGAGTTCATTATCTCTTTGTTTGTGTCTTACAAGAAACCTCTTACAAGCTTGCTTATAAACTTGCTAAGAGAAGAACCTACATTCTTGCACAAATCAATTTAAGACTCGGCTATAGATGTATTCACGATGCAGACAAATGAACTCTTCTTTCTTAATCTTCAATCCAGCCCAAAGTATGATTGCATAATGTTTGTTGAGTCTTTTTCAGCTTGCTAGCAATTTCACACAATCGTCGTCAGCCTTCTTTGTCTGGAATGAATCCCCTTTTATAGGGCTCAAGGAATCATAACCCATGATTATGCCGTATTAATGTTGACAGCTGTGTGTTTGTCCCCTGCACAATCCTCAGTATTATTGACAGGTTCCCCTCATAAACAGTCTTCATTCTCGTACAGATTTAATCGTTTCTCAAATCCTCATCTTTGATTTAATCGTTTCTCAAATCCTCATCCATTCACCAACTAGCCCAAATACATTTTCAGTCTGTTGCGTTCCTGCCTCTGTTACACCCAGTCTGCTGCATTCTTTGACATGGCCTTGATCCTAAGTTCTTGGTCCTAGTTCCTGACAGATTTGTGGTTCCTTTGCTGCCCATATTCATCCCAAAATATTTATTTAAAACTTTTAACGTCGACTGTATCTGGTGATCCATAATGACCTCCCATCTATGATCCTCTACTGTACTACTGCATGTCTCCCAGACTGTCTCTGACCATCCTACTTCTAAGCCTAAGTATTTGATTATGAATATGTCCTAATCTAGAGTTTTGTTCATCAATTTCTACACAAGTGAAGGGATTGCACATTCCTAACAATATCTCCCTAAATTGATGATAACAGAACTTCAGTTTTCAAAACAGCAAGATCACTACTACTTATAAACTTACAAACGACATTGTTTAAAAGTTTTTCTGAATCATAAAGTTCATAACAAAACAAAGTTACAAGGCGTCACAAAGTTGATAAAAAAAACTGCCTCTGTTTTTTTTGGAGTAGTCTATGATCCCAATATCCCCTCTGCTGCCTCTGTTCATCTCCTCGATTGCGTTTGGAGTAGTCTACATTATGGTCACATCTTGGAGACTTCGATCTGTCCCTATGATCTCGGTGTTTCCTGTGGTGCTCCCTTGATTTGGATCGCTTCTTATGCTTGCCATGTTTGTCCTTATCCTTACTGCTGATAGCCTCCCCCTGAGTCTAAGAAGATTCCTTGGATATCTTTCTCCTCTTTGTAACTATCCTCCCCCTGAGCAGTAGATCCTGCTCCTTTGACTGCAGACCGTCTCTTCCTTCTGTCCTTGGTCTTTTCTTTGTCCTTTTTAGTCTGATCTCCTCCATCTTTGCCTTTATATTTCTTCCCCCTTTTTGTTATCATCAGTGGGGGGAGTGGAGATCCTTTGTGCCTTAAGTTCTACTGTCAGAGCCTCGACTAATTTTCTGAGTGTTTGGAGTTCTGCGTCGTTGATAGCTGTGTTGCATTGGCCCAGTTGATCTAAACTTGGACTCTGTTCTCCAGGAGCTTAAGCCTTGGATCATTTTTTTCCTGATATGTTGCTCAAGTTGATTCAAGTAGCTTGCATAGATCCTTGAAGAGACCTGGCTTGAGCTGTTTGAGAGCTACAAAGTCGGTTGATGGTTGAGATATTCCTGAAATGCTATTGCTGATTGGTGTCGTTGCTTCATGTGATCTCTTTGAGAAGTCTTTGACAAACTACTCCGATCATTTCATAGATATCTATGAAAAGTTTGTACTTTTCTTGTTTCTCAGCCTCCAGGTTGTCTGCAACAGGTTAAAGGCCATCTATTAGGTTTGGATTGAAAAATATCATGTGCTGGGATCTGAATGTCGGCCACCCAAAGTTTAAGCTGTGTTCTTGCTATTGAGTTACTATAATTATGACTAACGATTTAATTTGGAACGAGAATATCTATACTTTTTTACGAATCTATCAAAAGATCCGATGATAATGTTTTTTCATGAATCCATCAGAATAAGATTTCGACATGCGTCAGCAATCTGTCACGGCCTGCATCATACTGCCATTGACGTCCTTGTGCTTGGTGTTACCCAAACTTTCATCAATGTGCATACATCATCGAAGCTCGCCATCCATTTTTTACTCATCTGCTTTGGAAATTGGACTCATTAGACAAGAAGCCCACTCCGTCAACTTCGATGTTTGATCGCATCATGCGATTTTCAATTCATGTTGCGTGATATAGAATAATTTGATTCACTTAAACCCGCTTATCAGGCAGGAAGCAAGGCCAAAAGTTTCATTCCTTAGAAAAAACAGAGTTTCATCAAGAAAGCAGTCGACATACAATCTTAAGTGAGAATCGAGTCGGTATGCATTCTCAGTAACGTGTATACATTCTCAGTAACGTGTATCGTGACAAATCAAACGGAATGGAACCTAAAATACAAAATCACAATGCAAAATGAGTTAAACAAACAGAAGAATGCTCATTGTGCTCAGTTCTTCGAGGCAGACTGGAATATGAAGATAGCTGTCAGCACGCCGACCACTGCTGTTAGAGCCAATGCCGCCGTTGGCAATGGACTTGTGAGGCCGAAATTCTGCAAAAGGAAGACGATTTCTTAGATAATCGAGTAGGAAGATATGAAGGATTGCAGACAAAGCAATTAGGCCAAGTTTTCACAGCATGACTATTCAGACTGCTCGAAATATGAAGAGAGCTCGAGGACATACAGTAAACTGTCGGTTGAAAGACATGTCCAAGTTTTACCAAGTAACAACAAAGCACACATGCAGGAGAAGGCGAAAGAGAAGGCAGCAAAAAGATAAGCAGGCAACCAAGGAAGTCCAGAAACGTATTGATCAAAGTAATCCGGCTTGGCTGTTATTGCTAATGAAATAAAAACAATGACTGATATGAACCGCCATATTGAGGACTATGTTTGGACTCGATGATTTCTGCTTTCCGTGTTAAGTTTCTTCTAGTCATCGAGTTTCCTTGTGTTTATAATGCACGCAAGACCCAGATAGGGTTCACCCAGATAGGGTTCACGAAATCGAGATTCATCAGGGGCAAACCTCTTCAATGACAACATTATGACGAAGAAGGCACAATTAGGCTTCTGGCATTTGCACAAAGCCAGAAGCTAATCAAGTGCAAAAGTTATATCTTCATATGCTGTTTTCTTCGCACTATCATACAACTTGGGTCATGGGTCAATGAACACACATTCATTCAACTTGAATTCAAACACAAAAATACGGGAAAAAAAGGCTAAGCATCAGGCTATCAGCCAGGGACGACATCAAAAAAATTTCTCATTGCACAAACGCTTTCATCGACTTTAAGTTAACTTGAGCTGATGACCCCGCGATTGTATTGGGTGTCTTGAAGCACATGATGTTAATAGCGCAATCACAAGACGAGGTTTAAAGACTCATGATACCTATCTCTTAGTCATGCTCTCAGGTATCCCGAATGTGGATTTCTCATAACATGAATGTAACCTACCAGAGTTTGATAAGAAGTACTCTTAGCATAAGAGTTAGCAGTAAAACAGAATGTCACCAATATCTCAACTATCCAACCAGAGTCCGTTCATTACCTCGAGCAGGCCCTTGCCGGTACCGATTTCGACCCCGAGGGCCGCCACGAACCCGACCATGGCGCACCTTCCAAGCCACACATCCACAGCGCTACTCCCCTGATCAGAACTCTGCTCACACCTCACCACACCCACTCTTCCACTCCCCCTCCCTCCCGTCATCATCCGTCCCCAACTCCTCCTCCCCATCACTGAAACGCACAAACCACACAAACAAGATCAGATTACAAATCACACACACATTATTATACTTGTACATCAGTGTAATGGAACGGGAAGTGAAGTCACCGGTGGATGCACGGTGAAGGGACGATGAAATGGGAGTGAAGGTGGAGATGCGAGGAGCTGAGGGGTGAGAGTGTGGGAGGAGAGTGAAGGGGGACGAGAAACGGGAGATTGCTGCCATGGCTGTGTTGGCGCCTTGGAATTGGAGAATCAGAGGGGGTCACTGTGTTGAGGTGTTTTGGGGGAAGCAAAGGGAAAGGCGGTGCTGCGATCGGTGGGATGGACGTTTTGTACTTTTGTGTGGTGGGAATTTAGGATGGGTTTTATCCGTTGGAACTGGGACTCCATATCAAAGCAACTTATTCAAAATGTTTACAATGAAGTATAATTTAAGATATAATTTAATATTATTTTTTATAAAATTATTGTGAGATATTGATGATAGATTAAATTATAAATTTAATTTTGAATCGATTTAAAGTTCTTCTAATATCATTAAGAATAATAACAAAACATATCAAAACGTATATCGTTACAAAAATTATGAAACAAAAAGGACATATATATCACTAAAATATCTTATTGTATAAGAGCCAAATACTTCATAATATACTTAAAAATTATCAAATCACAACTCATTTGACAAGGAAAACAATTATTCATCACAAAGTTAACAAACTCTCCTCGGGTTGGATGAATGATTGCCACAACTCATGATTTTACGTTTACTAGCTCACACAAACCGCAATCACTCAGCATCCATTTCTACATCCAAAGATGTATCTTGAGATTAAATCTTAACAATAAATAGTTCATTATCATGATATATATTTGTTTTTTTTTTCTTATACTTAATATTCTCATATTTTATAATATTCATTTTATATATATAAATTTATATGATTTTTTTTTAATTTTAATTTTTAAACATATAATTTTTTTCTATTCATTTTTTTTAATTTCCGACTGCTTTCAGAGATTCTCAAATTTAAAAAAAAATAACTTATCACTTGATACAGATTATAATATCTACATAAACTACTATCAAATCTGAAACCATTAAATAAAAACAAAGCGGTTCTTTAATGAGCTGGGTAACCAACTCTCCCCAGGGAATAAATGATTGCCGCAACTGGTCTTGTTTACTTCCTACGTTTCTAATTCAGACAAGCTGCAATCTGAATCCAGTTCCAAGTCATTTCACTTGCCCATACATTCTTTTTCTCAATTTCGTGTCAAAATCCTAAACCCACAAAAACAAACCCCACAACGCCTCCTCCATCTTTCCACCACCAACTGAGATTCCCACTCAAGTCTGTTTGCCCATTTCAGCAGCCAACTCCCAATCTCAAAAAATGGCATCTCTCGTCTTCACCAACCAACTCCACACTTCCCACCCTCGCCGCCGCTGCCGCCCCTTCTCCGCCGCTCAGCCGTCGCCATCGCCGGTTCCGATCCAGCGACAATTATCCGTCTCGTGGAGTACGAAGGATCGACGGTTGTGGTTGCGGAGAGATGGAGTCATCGCCAGAGAGGAAACCGAGGGCAGAACCGCCGCCGGCGGAGAAAGCTCGGCGCAGCGGCCTGATTCTGATCTGGAGTTTGAGGTGGTTCTAATGTTCTCCGATGAAGTTGCTGCTGCTGTGTTTTGTTGTTCAGAGCTTGATTGTTTTGTTTCAGTTGGCGAGGGGATTTATGTTTTGCAGACGATTTCTAAATCCCTTGTGGTTTCTCTCCATGTTTCGTTTGCCTGATTTGGAATAGTGTTTGACTGCTTAATTCATGATTAATTAGGAGGGCTGATCATGGCCCTGCCTGGTAGAAAGAACTAATAATCCCTGGGTCTCGTTCAAATTGCTAACACCAAGTCTCATTCAAATTGCAACCTTTCTATATTTGACAACGGCGAGGGTGGACACACAAACTGGAAGTGTGTAGCATGTCCCTGAGATCGGTTCCTTGAGTTAATTCTCGATCTCTCCAAGAGGATCTCAGTGGACATGCCATATCGCTCTATGAGGCTAGACCAACATCACTGATAAGGGACTGGACATGCTAACACACATAAATTATCGGTTTGATCCGTAACTGCTTCAAACGGTACTAATGATTTCATTTCATGCTTTAGTAGTGGGCTCATCTGATATGGACTTTGAGACGTTCTGATTTGATGCTCAGAATGAACTTTATAAATGGAAATGAACTGGTACGGCCAGGTTTTGATTGCATATATCCTTCTGATATTTCATATGCACTGTGTATAACCTGTAGAAGTTCCAGGAGCTGGATCCATCTGGAAACTGTGATCCTTTATGCTCTCTTGATGAAATAAGCTCCCAAGAACTCGAAGCTTCTTACCAGCCAAAGACTGACTTGCTCAAAGCACTTGCGATTCTTGCAGCAGCTTTAACTGGAGCAGCAGCAATTAATCATTCTTGGGTTGCTGAGAATCAGGTCAGTGGCAGTTGTTATAGTACTAGTCACATATATTCAATTGCATTCTTTGATGTACTGAAGCGATGGTGAAACAGACTAGGTGAAGCTCCATTTATTTTGTCAATTTTACTGATATAGGATCTTGCTATGGCATTGCTATTTGGAATTGGATATGCGGGGATCATTTTTGAAGAGTCTTTAGCTTTCAATAAAAGTGGAGTTGGATTACTGATGGCCGTGAGTTTATGGGTGGTCAGGAGTATCGGGGTAAGCTTCAACGTGACTTGTAATGGTCTGAGTATTTCGTTTATATGTTCTTGAAATATTTCCGGTTTTCGTGTCTTTAGAAAAATATTATGAGTTGTGATGAGGTTGTTGCCTGTTGGACTTGAACCTATGAATATGTAGCTGTGCATTTGTGTACATCAACTCCATAACAGTATGCTATGTTAATTTCGTTATATTTTACTTTTCCCCCTTTCTTTTATAGGCTCCTTCACCTGAGATAGTTGTTTCGGAGCTACAGCATGCTTCTGGTGAAGTTAGTGAAATAGTGTTCTTCTTGCTTGGTGCAATGACGATTGTTGAGATAGTTGATGCTCATCAAGGTTTCAAGCTTGTTACTGACAATATCACTACGCGCAAGCCACGTACACTACTTTGGGTGGTAAGTCCCTCTCCTGGCATCATAGTGGAATTATTATTCTCAGTTGGCATCGTAGTATTGTTTTTGCTCCTTAGATGACTAATGATTTCACTTCGTATCAGCAATCACTTTCTTGGAGGAGTATATTACGGTCTGTCCATTTATCCCAATATGTAGCCATCCCTTTGCGCTCTACCTGATGGGTGAGGCCTGCAGTTAATCAGTTATGGTTTAGATGTAATCTTGTTTGTCTAATAGTTGAAAGATTCTCGTGAAAATAAAGGGTTGGATATTATTTCCACTGCAAGTAGTTCTATGTTGAAGATATCTTTCTTGTTGATACTCTTTCATAATACTGTAGTAAGCTACATGCTTATCCCAAGCATCATCATATTACTCATGGGTTTAACGACTGATAAATGGTTGCACTTGCAGGTCGGTTTTGTGACATTTTTCCTAAGTTCAATACTTGACAACTTGACATCCACTATTGTGATGGTTTCTTTATTGAGGAAATTGGTTCCTCCGTCAGAGTACCGCAAGTATGTTTTGTGAACTTTTTGCTACAAGAAATTATTTAATTCACTGCTTACATACTCTTAAGTATAGTTCTGGGTATTCCATTTATAATGATGCCACAGGCTTTTGGGAGCGGTTGTTGTGATCGCTGCAAATGCTGGAGGTGCCTGGACGCCAATTGGTGATGTTACCACAACGATGCTCTGGATTCATGGTCAAATATCAACATTGCAGACAATGAAGGTTCTCTCAATTTTGTTTTATTTATTATCTATTCTTTATTTTTAAGCATTACCTTCTTAAGTATTAACATCAAATAAATTGCTGCAAAAAAAAAGGGGGGGAAAACTTAAGTATTGTGTCCTTAAAATTTTTTAAAAAAACCTTAAGTATTACCTAGAATGATATCCTAACCAGAAAATGTGCAAGTGAACATAGGTTCTTGCTACAATCAAATATTTGCAGTTATGTACGAACGACTCCATTGCCATAGACATCCTTACTTGAACCGAAATGGGAAAACATATATGATAGTTGTTTACAGTCTTTCAAGATAATAAGATATTATTGTGAAAGACCAGTTATTTTTTCCAGAAAGAGGTTTTGCAACTTTTATATGATGCCCTACAGGATTTGGTGATACCTTCTGCAATTTCTTTGGCTGTCCCTTTGGCCCTTCTGTCCCTCACTAGGTATGTCAGCATATGCCACCAAGGACCAAACTTGTCATGTTGATATTCAGGTGACTCGTGTCTTTGTCTTGACTAAACATTTGATCTCAAATTCTTAATCCAGCGAAGTGAATGGGGACGGACAGGATTCTACCAGTGTTTTGGCATCTGAACAGATGGCTCCACGTGGACAGCTTGTATTTGCCGTGGGAGTTGGTACCCTGGTGTTTGTTCCTGTATTCAAGGCCTTGACGGGTTTGCCTCCTTATATGGGTATGCTACTAGGACTTGGAGTTCTCTGGATACTTACTGATGCTATTCATTTCGGTGAAACCGAAAGACAAAGATTGAAAGTGCCACAGGCTTTATCAAGAATCGACACCCAAGGAGCTTTATTCTTCTTGGGAATCCTTTTGTCTGTGAGCAGGTACTTATCTGATCCCTTTTGATATCCTTGCTGTTACTGGTTGTGCTGACCTCTTATTGAGAGATCAAAACATTCATGGTGTTGTGTTTATACAGCTTGGAAGCAGCAGGCATTCTTCGAGAGCTGGCAAATTACCTTGATGCCAACATACCAAACTTTGAACTGATTGCTAGTGCAATAGGAGTCGTGTCAGCAATCGTAGACAATGTTCCACTCGTCGCAGCGACAATGGGAATGTATAACCTGACCTCATTTCCACAAGACTCAGAATTCTGGCAATTAGTTGCATATTGTGCTGGTACTGGTGGTTCCCTACTGATTATAGGATCAGCTGCTGGAGTCGCCTTCATGGGCATGGAGAAGGTCGATTTCTTTTGGTATATCCGCAAGGTAAAAAGTCTCAATGCATTTTCTTTTCTTTGGTACTATCCCAGATGGACTTGTCAGTGAAGTCTATGTCATGCATAAAACTATAGTCCATAGCAGTCAACGCCAAACCTAGAAGGCCGTTGGGTGCTCAAGGACTTATACCCGTATAGGGAGCATTTAAACACCATAGAAGTTGCACCATCTTGATGCAATTTGCATTCTCTTTCCCTTGTGCAGGTGACCGGGTTCGCTTTCGCAGGATATGCTGCTGGCATTGCTGCATACTTAGTAGGCCACAATCTACACCTTGCTCTTCCTACTACACTTGCTCACATTCCATTCCTTTCTGGTTGATGAATAAGCCGGTGGTGCTTCAACATAAGAAGGCGAAACAGTGATTCACTTACATTGGCTTGTGAGATTCTTAAGATAATAGTCCGAAACAGAGTATAGCGATAGTGTGTCTCTCAATAGACGAGGAATGAGATTTTTGTAGAACAAATGCACAGGTATAGTTGCATGAGATTATTGGTTGTGCGGAAGTTGAGGTGTATAGATCAGCTTTACAGTGTTACCAGTTCTTGAGAGGACGACTAGATGATGGAATGTATTCCACGCAATAGATGCATTGTAATGCAACTTACGGATATCAAGTATTTTATGCTAGTGTGATGAAACATTACCTGCGGTCAATGTTTCCAAAAAGCATGGCCTTGGGTGCTCAAGCCGCCGTCTAGCGCCTAGTCGGGGGTCAGTAACTCCTATAATGTATAAAAACAAAACTTAAACCAGAATTATGTCTCGTTTTAAGACTATTGCTCAGGGTGTTTTGTCTTTACTCCTTCAAGATACGTTTTAATAAAATGTTTATACAAAAGTCGCAACAAGCAGGCCTATTAGCTCAGTTGGTTAGAGCATGGTGCTAATAACGCCAAGGTCGCAGGTTCGAGACCTGCATGGGCCAATCGGTTTTTCATTTTTCTTATTTTATTTTTTTTAATATTATCTTTATGGGCCGAAAACACCCACAACCTAGCCTAAATTAAAGCTAAGAAATTAAGTTTTAAAACGAAAAACAAAAATAAATATATAATATTAATTTTTAATTGAAAATCATTACTTTAATATTGATCTATAAGTAATAAATTAATTAATTTTGAATTAAATTAGTTATTTAAATTTTTAAAATAAAATTTAATTTAATGTTAAAATCATTATTAACTTTAGTTACTTAAAGTAAAATCAATAAATAACAAAAATAAAATATAAAAAATAATTAATAAATTAAATAAATTAAAGCTAAGAAATTAAGCTTTAAAATGAAAAACAAAAATAAATATATAAATTTTAATTTTTAATTAAAGCACAAAGCCCATACCCCCAACCCCCACCCGGCCCACTAACCACTCCACTCCGATCACCCTACACACCAACCAACAACCCATCACTCTCCTTTCACCGTATCCTCGTCGGCGATTTCCTCCGACGCCGGCGACTCTCGCCGGAGACATCTCGCAATGCAAACTCTTCTCCTCCAGACCGCTCTCTCCCCGCCTCCGCCTCCCTCAGGGGCGCTGCTCCGTCCTCTCCTCCCTCGTCTCCCTTCGTCTCCGCCGCTGCTATCATTCGCTTTCACTCCGACGATTGGCGTTTCTTGTAATCGTACCTACACGAGGAGGAAGTTGATTGAGTTTCCGTTGCTTGCGGCTTCGGTTTCTCCGGGATACGCTGCGTCTCCGAATCCTCCAGTTGATGAGTCCGAGCAGGCGAAGCTCGCTCAGGTAATGAAAATTGTGATTCCGTGTCTGTTGATGAAAATTGTGCTGAATGGAGTGGCGATTGTGTGGATTGTGGTTTGGTTGTTGGATTTTGAGATGATGTGGAGGTTTTTGGCTGGTTTAGGGTAACGAGGATTCTAGGATTGAGTGATTATGTTGCTGTTGTTGGATTTCGTTTCCGAGTTTCGTGCTGAGATCGATGTGTTAGCATGTAGTGAAGAACTGGATTGAGGAGCGTTAAATTAATTTGAACTATGGCGAGAATTGTTTCGATTCACGGTTGATATGTGATTTGGAGTGTTAGTTGATGTAGTTTGATCGGGTATTCATGCTAGGGTTATCTTGTTAGATCTTTAGATTTGTGATTTAGAGTGTAATTAAAGCGTACTCAAAGCATGGTTTGCATTGTCGAGTGATCACTGGCGGATTTAGTCACAGAATATTTGGTTGATTCAGCGAATTGGTTTGCATGCTCTGCCAATTTTATGTTCGTCTGCAGTCTGCACAATAAACCAGGATAATCAAACAATTGTCACTCAATTATGATTGGCTTTTGAGCATGCCAGGCTGATTATCAAACAGCCTGAGTTTCGGAGGCACTCGAATTGTGTCCATAGACATAGTGTGTGTTCTACTGTAAGCTTTCTAATGTGAGTCTTTGAGTCTGTAGGTGTCGTAATTTTGATGATGTTGAATTATACCTAGGTGGCGAAAAGGCTTCAGAGCACAGCAAGATACTTCAAGAGATTGGGCAGTTTCGGATTTTGGTCACAACTGGTTTCCACTGTTGTCGCTGCTGTCATCCTGTCCTTTTCTATTGTGGTTACGGGCAAGATTACCTCGCCATTCACTTTCTATACCACTGCAGCAGGAATTGTGGCGGCATTCATTTCGGTTTTCTGGTCATTTGGTTATCTTCGCTTATCTGAGAAGCTCCGGAAAACTGCCGATGAGCCTTCGAAGGTATCACATCACTATTATGTATTAGTTGTAATGCCTTGGATCTTTTACGGCCAACTAAGATATGGTATCCTCGAGAAAGCAATAGCTAACCGGATTAACATTATAACCCCTTTGTAGCTAATTTTAGGGTGGATCAGAAGCTTTGGTTTGGAACTTTTTCCGCCTAATAACATTTTTTGTTGTCTGATCATTTTTCAAATGAGCTTCTCACAGTGATTTTCAGGAGGTCATGATAAGTCTTGTAATGACCTCGACCAATTTTGTCTCAACTTATCCCATTGTAGTGTATGTGAACTCTGATAATTTGCAAATGAGAACCAATAATTACTGAGAAAGCAAAAATGACTCATGTCACTTACGTGAAGAAGTTAGGGGTGAGCTGCCTCCTTCTGTGTTAGGTCTTTCTTCTGCATATTCCCTTAGCCTATCATACATTTACTTAAACCTACCCTCAAATTTTTTTATTCAGAACTTTGATGTCCATAATTCCTTTCGTCAGAAAGATTAACGTTAGTGACATCACTACAATATTTTGTATTGTTAGAGTGGCACTTCTATGTCCATTTCTCTATGGAGGGTATGGGCAAAATTACCCCCGTTTTATTAAGAGCGAAGTACGCATGTCTTTCATTTCAGTTTTCCGAGCAACCAAATCCATTGAAGAGTCATTAGTATGTCTGCTAGGTTGAAACTGTCCATTCCTTGTAGATTATCTAGCTTTCTATATCATCTTTTTCTTGTTAAGTTATATTGTTTCGAGAAAAATTTAACTATTTGAGGCATCCCTTGGTGAAGCCATAGTAACCTTTGTTTTTCAGGCTCCTCCTCGTGCTGATGTTGTGAAAAGCTTGAAAAACGGTATAGTTCTGAATATTATTGGTATGTCTGCTGCAATCCTTGGCATGCAAGCAACGGTGGGGCTGCTAGTTGGAAAAGCCTTGACTTCTTCCGCAAATCCTTATTACCAGGGTATCTCTCCTGGGTATAGCCCCGTCCTTGCGTTGGATGTTTTCCTGGTTCAGGTACTCATCGAATTCCTAATTTCAAGTATTGAATGGATTCAGCACGCACCACTTTTTCTGTGGATTATTTCATGTTCTGCCTAAACTAGGTCTGGAATTTGTGCTAGTTTCCACAAAATTGTTGACAGCTGATCTCAATTCCTGCCATTATCTGGATCCTGTTTAAGAAAATAGTGGAAATACTTGATAATGATGCAAGATAGGCTGGGTAGAAAATGACGAGCAGGAAGCTAGGAAGAAACCTTTTATATCTGGAAGAAAGCACAGTGCAGACTCCTAGAATCTTTATAGTGCCTTTGACATGAATCATGATAGACACCAGGATGCCGCAGACATATGATTTCTCGAGAGCCCTTAGTTTGACCTTGGCCTTAGTTTTACGTCATCTCAAATGTGTAGCTGGTTGTTCGATTTGTGGAGTATTGTGTACCCTCCAGTTATGAATGATACCCTTGCACTTCGATGCTTGATGTTTTTCTATTTGGAGAGCTAAAGAGATGTTTTATTGTAACAAATATGAAATGAAGCTTGCAATGAAGCTTTAATTTCCCAGCAATGTGATGTTTAACCGAGAAACGTAAAATGCACTGGTTTGTTTATGTTTGACTTGATTCCTGTTTTTGCTGCTGTCTGCTGGCTTCCTGATATCCGTCCAATGACTCCAAATGATCCAATTTGCAGGCTTCTGCTAATACCATCCTCTCGCATTTCTTTGGCCTTGTTTCTTCGCTGGAGTTGCTGCGTTCAGTGACTTTACCTCCTCCTCAACCTGTACCTCTTCCAAAAATTGCTTAAGCAGGCAGCATTGTCGATACGCATGGCAATGTTATCCAAATAGAATCCTGTGCTTTCGAAATTTTGGCCTAACCCTGCTTCGTCCAAGCTAAGCTAGTGCTACTTACAGCATCGAGAAGAAAAGGATGTGGGGAAAAGTTATTTCCGTGTTCCTGTATCATGTGCCTCGCCTCAGCATGTCGTTCAGTTACAGAGATATATTTGCTATATTTTGCAGAAGAACTTCATGATATGTGTCCGGAGTCGTAATGCCCCGAATGTAAGATGTAGTTGCATGAGCTAGCCGATTCAGGCTGTAGTAGAAGTGTCTCTCTCTTTCGCACTCTAATGTTTACTTTTCCTCGGCTTGATTTTCATTGCTCAGAGTTGGCCATTCGGGGGTATTCGGAAATTTTCTTGATATGTCAGCGCCTTATAGCATTCATAATGTCGTTAAATCTGTGCTGGTCTGTCTTCTTTTCTCGGCTGTCCTTTAACTTATCGAAATTAGAAGCAGGGCATTTTGTGGTCATACAAGCAACCTATTACAACTAGTTCTCAAAGTCATTGATTTTGCTGAAAACATAAGACTCAATCTTCATGTTTGAAGGGGTTTCAAGAAATTCCTGAACAATATAGGGTTAGAAAGAAAGTGGTTATCATTGAGTCATCTTCATCATACTTATGTCGGACGAAGTGAGTATTATATATACCCCAACGTGTCTTGTTCACAATATGAGCAATCAGATCCGCACCGTTTTTTGTTGGTGACACCGTGACAGGATAAGTAATCCTGAAACAGTAATTTTTTTTGGGGGGCTATTACTCCAGTAAATTAATCAACTACAATTCATAATACATCTCAGGCTATGAATCCCCGAATTATCCTTATTTTTTATTAATTATCAAAATTAACTTTTTTAATTAATCATAATTATTTTACCTTTATTAATCAGACTTCACAAAAAAATGGAGAGGTGTATAACCCAATGCACCTAATACTTCCCATTTTTCGACTCCACCCGTTGCTCACCAAATCCGTTGTCTTTTTGTCCAGCTTATCCAGACCACTGTCCCCGTAGGGAAAGGGAAAGACACTTCTGTCCTAATAGTCTATATGGCTTCCAGCCTGGCATTTCGTCAAAATCTTATCCATAATAAAACCAATAAGGCGACAACAACGTCCCCATCAAACTCCAGCTGGACGGCAATTGGTCTATATCTTCTTGTGTTTTTTAATTACTATCTTCTTGGTTTTTGGTTGATTATAAAACTTCAATTTGATTTTAGTATTCTTTACATTATCTATTTTTTTGTCCTAAATTAATCAAAATATTTTCATTCGATACAAAAATATATATAAATATTAAGTATTGAATTTATATAATTTTTGGTAAAAAATGAATATTTTTTTATGATAGTGAGGTTTATTATAATAATTATAAGAAGAATTAATGGATATACTATAACAGATAAGATTGTTTTGATTTTTTTATATTAAAAATTATCAAAATTGAAAACTTTTATTTATTTTGGGACGAAAGAAGTATTAATCGCGAGAATTTTTTATTTGTGTTGAATTTGTGTAAATTTGGATGAAAAAAAATTTTCTTTTATGATAATGAGATTTATGTATTGTAATAGATTAGATTAACTTGTTATTTTTTTATACGATTAATATGGGATGGAGTGAGTATTAATTATTGTCTTATTTAATTACAATACTTTTGTTTTTTGTTTAGTCCCAATATAAATACAATATTTTTTTTATTGATAATCAATTTATATTAATATAATCAAATTATCTCACCATATATTTCCTTCTCCTTTTTCATTTTCTTTCTTAAGCCCCACTTACATCCCAATATTTTTTTAAAAAATATTTTTTTCTCTATCAAATCCGACATAAGTTTAACACATAAATAAAATCTCGTATCAATCAATCCGTTGTAATTAAATTGAAATAGAAGAAACATGATTTTATTTTATTTTCCACCAATCAAACTCTAAAAAAAAATATAAAGAGTGTATACCTCATGATGTACCTTACACTCCCTATATCTGTAATAAAAAATATTATATATATTTGTTTGTATATTCTTTATTCCATAATTTATTTTTTACAGATTTATTTGTGATAATCATCTCTGATTTTCAGATGATCGATTAATACAATCTCAAATTTCACCCAAAAAAGATATTCAAAAAAAAAGGTCAGATCTAATGCAATTAACATTGCTCATCTTTAATTCGTGTTAGTAAATAAAATCTACCGTTAATAATCGACCATTTTTCAGTAACATAACTTCCAAAAACCACACTCCCAACCTTCAAAAACAAAACAAAACAAAAATGCCAAAGGTTCTCCTGACAATAAGCACTCCCAAATCACAATGCAAGAAATCACACTGTAGTTGAGGACGCGTGCACATCTCCAGCTGTCCACCTCCACCGTCCACCGGCTCCTCAACCGGTAACCCCACACCAAACCCGCCTCTCAATCTCTCCCCTTCACCGATCCCTCCGGTCACCCTTCCCCCTATAAATATCATTCTCCCACCCCCAAAAAATCCCAAAAACTAAAATAAAAATCAAAAACAGAGCCAGGAAAAAAATAAAAATAGAGAAGAGGAGAAATCTAACCTCTCAAGCTTCAACAATGGCGTCGACCTCCGATCGGATTCGAGGCCCGTGGACCGCCGCCGAGGACGAGAAACTGACCTCACTGGTCAAATCACACGGACCGCGGAACTGGACTTCGATCAGCCGCTCGATCCCGGGGAGATCGGGGAAGTCGTGCCGGCTGCGGTGGTGCAACCAGCTCTCGCCGGAGATCGAGCACCGTCCTTTCACGGATAACGAGGACCGAATCATATTGACTTCGGTGGCGGAGTTCGGGAACCGGTGGGCGACGATCGCGCGGTTGTTGAGCGGGAGGAGTGATAACGCTATCAAGAATCACTGGAACTCGTCTCTCAAACGGAAACTAAGGGACGAGATCGAAAACGGAGAGGATCGATCGTCGAAGAGAGCGGAGAGCGGTGGAGAGAGCTCGGGATCGGAGATCAGTGATTCCGGTGATGTGATTGTGAGATCTGTGAGTGTTGATCCGGTTCAGCTGCCGGTTCGGGAAGTTGAGCCAGTTCGAGAGGGGGAGAGTGATGGTGAGGTGGACTTGATGCTGACGTTGGGGTTGCCGGGGAGGGGAATGTGTGATGATCGAGGGCAAAATCGGAAATGTGAGAATGTGGTGGCGGAGAGGGTATGGTTTGGGGAGGAGATGGCGTCGGTGATGAGGGAGATGATTAAGAAGGAAGTGAGGGATTATATGTTGCAAATGACGCGAAATGATGCGGTTAAAAATTGATTTGATGATGATTATGATGATGATGATCGCAATTATGTTGGTGATGATTAGGGTGCAACGAGATCGATCGAGTAGAGTTGCCGAAATGTATCGGAGAAGGTGTGATGAGTGGTGGTGATGGGTTTGGTATGGGGTAGTGTACATATGAAAAGCATGTGATTAATGATTGATCGGATAGATATTTGATTGGTAAAGCAAGATAATTAGTAGTGTCTTCCAAGGAAAAAGAAAGACATCAAGTGAGGTGAATCGAGAGCTTGCTCGAACATCAAGATCGGTTCGTTTAACTTAGTATGACACCTCGTAAGATATACGATCGAATCAACATTTTACAATGTAATTCATCATATCTTAGAAATTCGACGATGCTGTAGTAATACTAGTAGCTGTATCTGTTAGATATTATCTTATTAAATTGTTAGATATTATCTTATTTAGTGATCCATATGATTTAAGATTTAATATTTAAT
>JAOVYX010017796.1:0-21453 GCA_035668315.1 Drosera spatulata | reverse complement strand
AGTAACCAATCTAAGAATTGACTCTAGATTCCACCTAATACTTGCCGGTAGTGAAGGAATAAATACATGTCGATAGTAAGTTACGTAAAATTATAGTACGAAGTCTTGAAAACATTAGTGAAAAAGGGACCTATGAGAAATTTAAATATCCTCAGGCAAAGTCTATATCTCATATGAATTCTATCTCATATGAAGAGATCCTTTCGATCCTCTTCAGTCGTCCGAAAATCCGCACTTTTTTCTTGATATCCATCAATCTATTGCACACAGCTAGCTTCTCCTGCGATTCGACGAGGCGTATTGGTTTCGTTCGATTACTGTTACAATCTGGGGCGGTCGCTACCTCAACTACGTGTATTGGTTCTGTTTGAAAACAAAAAAAATTACGAGATCGAACGGTTGAGGATCGATGATCTTTTGATAATGATCACACGGATGTGATACATATGTGATGATGATAGGACTGTCTGACGATGATCAAGACCAAAAAAGATAACAACAACAATATTTATATAGTGTGTGGAATATCATTTACAGAAATCTATGTCTTGCACTCTCATATTTAAATTTTTACAATGTACAACTTCCGTTCCAAAATTATTACATCATTTTATCAAAACGATCCGTTTCAAATTATTTTAGGAATTAAAGAAGTTGAAGAGGAAAAATTGGTTTGGTTGAGAATTAGAGTTGAAAGAGAAACGAGATAAATCTAAATTTATGTGTATAAAATGAATGTTCCAGTTATATTGGGACGGAGGGAGTGGACGGAAGTATAAGATAGTTATATCTTTAGGGATTTTAACTAAAAAGATTATTGGGGATATATCTTTTACTGGGAATAAAGTTATTTTATATTAAAATCTTTATTCTAATTATTATCCCCTAAAATCCCCTTATCCACTATCTAGAGCATATCTTATACAATAATAATAACAAGATAATTATTGGGGTATATCCATTGGGGAATAAGGTTATCTTATGTTAAAGTTTTTATTTTAATGATTATCTCCTAAAATTTTCTTATCCATTATCTAAATCATATCTTTATAATAATAATAAAAAATAATTATGATCATTGTTTTTATGATCATCAAATTCCGTTCTGTCAAGCCCGAGCAGAGTTGGGAAAAGTTCAATGGAGAGGGCATGGAAAATAGGATCTATTTCCTGAGGTTCCATGGAGAGGGTCTTGTCTACTACTCGGCCTAAGAAGTTCTTCCTTTGTTCCGAATTAATCAAAATATTTTGATTCGATATGAAAATTTATGCGAGTGTTGAATTTGTGTGGATTTTGATGAAGAATGAATATTTTTTTGATGATAGTAGGATTTGCTGTAATAATAGATGAGATTGATTTGGTATTTTTTTTATTAAAAGATTATCAAAAATAAAAACGTTTTATTTATTTTAAAACTAACAAAAAAAAAAGTTTCAATTAATTTGAAAAGGAGAGAATATCATGTCGACGGAAGGGCGGGGTATCATGACAATCTTTACTGTTCAAAGAAGATATTGAATGCGTCTTACGATATGTTGCACTGATGAGGATACATGTATCCGACAGGGGTCCGACTCAAAATATGGATTCGACATATTTTTAAAATTAAGGATACCGATATAACGAATACATATAAATTAAATATAATATAAAAAACATGTTTTCTACGTATTATAATAAAATAATATATTTTAGTTATTATATAATCCAACATAAAATATTCCGTAACATCTGTAGTCTATCATTTTACTTTTAGCGGAAGCTTCAGTGTGCCATTTTTTTCATGATAATTACTGCTTTTGTTATGCAGATCTGATATGGATCGTCCCAAGTACCTCAAACATACTAATAACAGGGCAGATTTGACTTTTTTACGTGATATAGGAGGTAATTGTGAAATGATCGAGGTCACGAGTTGAAACCTTATCGTCGTGTTAAAAAGGGACTTCATCCAACCTGGATATAGAAAACAAGGGCAACACCGGCGACAACTACTATGAAGAAAGGACCCAATGAATGAGCTGTGCCAGATAACTGTGACTTTGAGCATACCTGTGGCAAAGGGAGAGCTAAGCTTGGAGCTAAGTGGCATGAAGATATGAAACCAGACAAAGCAACATGGACCGACAAATCATCACATTCCCATCACATGAAAATGAACAAAACCAAAGCCCACCACCAACCCCTCATCCTCTCTCCTCTTACATTTATAGCCTACGGTAACTATAATCTAGTCTACTTCCATTATTCAAGGGTCTACGTCAACGGCCACCAAGATACTGCAAGAATCTATTTCACTAAAAAAAAAAATTTTTTAAGAGAAATGTTTTACACTTAAAAATTTTACTGTTTTATTTAATTTATTTGGTTTCGTGAATGATGGTGATTCCTGCAATCTTGTTCGATATGGTCGCAGCAGTCTGACTAACCCTCGTATTTGTTATCTCCCAACCCTCAACAAACTATCAAGCACTTCACTTTCATTTCACATATCTTCCTTCTCATTATTTCATCTTCCACCGCTTCACTTCACTTTCCCACTTTGCTTGAACCCAAAACATAATTTCCCCACGCACAATGTGCAACAATGACACAAAACCCACCTTCTCATCTCCTCTTCCTCCAAGATTGCAGCTCTTGGATCTTTGGCTAAGGATACTTGTGATCCCTCTTGGTGTTGCAACTCTGTGTCTCACGGTCACAAACCGCGAAGATAATCGCGATTATGGATCCCTCGTGTACACAAACTTCACTGGTCTCAAGTGAGTACCCGATCGCCTTTTCGCTTTGTTTGATGACTGGATTGTGGCTTTGATTGTTGTGGGATTGGTTTTTTTTTTTTTTTTTTTTTTTTTTTTTTTTTTTTTTTTTTTTTTTTTTTTTTGGGCAGGTATATGGTTTTTGTGAATGTTGTGTCTTCTGGGTATGCTGTTCTTGCTCTTGTTTCTTCATGGGTTGGATGCTTTTTGATGCAAGGTTGGGTCTTCTTTGTTTCTGATCAGGTGAGACACTCATTGAGTCATTTCCCTTTCTGGGTTTTACTAGTTTGAAACCATAACCAAGTTGTCATGGTCTGAATTCGAGTGTAACCATGGTAGCTAATCGCACCAAATAAAGAGTTATAAGGTATCGTGACACTGTCCAGTCAAAATTAAAATTCCAGGCGACATAATCTCGGTAATAGTCCAGTTAGTTCAAGTGTTAACTGTTACCTTAGATGATAATGGTCGGATTCTCTTGAATGGAACTACTCTAGTCACTAAATTGTGTGCTTCGTATTGCAATTAACATGGGTTTTCCTGGTTAGTTCATCTAGTTAAACTGGGTCATTGATTATGCATCCGTACCACCAAGGATATTTCAAATTGGGTGTTGCTGGTTAGTTCATAGAGTCGGACAGGTTTATTCAATATGTAATGTATCTGAAAGACGACATGACAGATCTTTAAGAGTAGTCTTTCTTTGTGGTGGGGAAACAGGTGATAGCATACATGATGGTGACATCAGTTTCAGCAGTGATGGAGACACTGTACTTGGCACACAAGGGAGATGTTGAAGTGGCATGGAGTGAAGCTTGCAGTTCATATAGGACTTTTTGTTACAAAATGGAACTTGCTGTTGCAATTCATTTCTTGGCACTTTTCTGCTTCATTGTCTTGGCTCTCATCTCTGCATATAGAGCTTTCTCCATTTTTGATCCACCTGTTGCTCCCATTCAATATGTAGAAGAAGAACAGAGAAATTGATGCAATGGTTTTTTTTCCCCGGTTATTAGAGTGTAAGTTATTTGATTATAATTGACGCTTCATTATTTTTAATGTTAGTAGTTTGGAGCATTTATTGTGGATGGTCCATGGTCAGGCCATGGAGATTGAAGGATCAGCTCAGTTCGCTTAATTAAATTTTGGACTGGGTTTGGTATACGGATGTATTAGTTTCCGTAAGATGTTTCAACTCAATATCAATTGACAGTGAGTGGAGAGATTCAAGAGTTGGATTTGACCGAAGGGATTTTGACTGTAGGTGATCAGGGATTTGGTGGAGTCTCAATTTGGGTTTTTCTGATATCATTCCACTGCTGTATATCCAACCATGGTGTGTTTGGTTGGCTCTGTGTAGAGCTTGTTATTGCAATGTGACCATACAGGTTAAAGGAAAATGACACCCACGCTTGACAATATCGGCTTTGCTTGTAATCCAAAGGAGACGCAACTATTCTTTGGTTCAATTTATGTTGTTAATACGGTTAGCATTCGACAGGTTTGGGCATTCTAAAGGTTATGCCTTCGTGGAGTTTGACGAAAAAGAGACAGCGACTAAGGCGATGTTTTTTTGTAGGCCTGTGCTTCGTGGATGTTTGCTGTGTATTCGCTCAACAATACCAGGGAAGTTCGCTCTTGGAGTGTCCATTATGGTCGATGGGCATTGTTATGTTTTGGCTAGAGTTTGTTCATGTTGTCGATTTCTGGTCTGAGCTTATATTGTGCCTATGTCTTAGATAACACAGTAGAATTACTTAGAAAGGTAGATAAAGAAACGGCAGGAACTGTCAACTGAACCTTATAAAACTTAGATAACATAGTCGTGTGGCAATCTCTTTATCGAAGAGGGACCAGACTGCCCGGACAAACGCCTGCCGCCTCGGACTTGACCATAGCTGTGGACTTCCTCTTTGATGTCATACAAATAAGGCCTCCCGAAGAAAGACGACCACATCAGAAATTTGTCTCTCAAGTATGCGACAGGTTCATCTAAAGGCCCAAATGAACCAGCATTTCTTTCTTCGTGCAAGATGTTAAAGGTCCTAGTCCGCAGTTTAAGCACATCGTTATTTTCTAGCATCCATACCTCAAAATGTTGACATTAAGAAACAAAAAGTTCTTTGTACGATATCTGGTAGCATCCATACCTCAAAAATTCTCCCTTCCTCTCCTTCATTCGTCGTTTTTCAAGCTGTAAACGTGGACTTCCAAGGTATGAACTCTACGATCAAGGCTAATATCATTGGCAAGTTGTACGAACCTGACCACCTTGTAATCATCGCTCCATCTGGCATATCCAAACAAGTAAAACGACGATGAATGTCTATAGCTCTCATTGTCGGGCGAATAAAGTGGCCGCAGGGGGATAAGTTTATTGGCATGGGTCGAAGGATTGCACAGGAGAATAGTACCATCAGCAGAAATTAAGCAAACCAAGCCGTCACATGTGTCTACGACTTCATATTCAATCTCAAGACTTAGGCCGAGCTCAACATCCAGCCCGCTGAGATTCAAGGTAAGGAAGTCAAAGCTGATATGAGGTTTCTCGTGCCACTCCGTCCCGATAGGAGAAAGCCTATCCCTTACCCGTCGCATTAAAAGGAGGATAATCGAGCCGGTTTGTTTCTTGGCATGATCAAGATGGAGCTTTATAAATGCAGAACTCGTTATGATGTCATGCCACGATTTGCATACGCACCTGAATCGAAGCAGGGACTTGACGGGGAGACGAACTAGAACTTCATGGATCACATCACTGGGAAGATATACTATACGCTTAGTTATGAATGGCTCAACAACAGATTGCGCTTTCTTCTTCTCTTTGTGTTTTATGCACAGAGCATTGCCCATTTTCTGATCAATGAAGAAGATTTGGAGTTCTGACTTTTAGTTTTCATGGAGAAATCTTGATTAATTTTTCAATACTTGGTAGGTCAAAATCTCAGATTTCAATGAGTTCCAATTTGTAGATCTAAACTAACTGTCAGACCTTTTTTCGTATGAATTTCTTTATTAAATTGATCTTTAAACCTGTCGGTTCCATCCGTACATTTGAATTTCTTTTTGATGAATTTTATTTTGTTCTTGTTTTGATCGTTTTGAATTGTTGGTTAGTATCATAGGCGTAATTAATAACCAAACATTGTTTATATGGACTTAGTCCACATAAACACAACAATACTATTGATAGGTTTAAATGATGTGGATTAGATAATACAACAACAAGGACCTAGGTCTTCCGGTAACTTACGGGGTCTGGCATGTAAGAAACGAATCCTTAGGAGAAACATGCGACACAACATTGAGCATATAAAAAGCGGTTATTTCCTTTCGTTAGGACAAAGACCATCTCGTGTGTTAAAAGGGAAACAAGAACGAACAGTTGCGATCTTGGCCAAATCATATAGTAATTAAGTATGAACTACCTGAATTCTTAGACCAGAGGGACTAGACTACTCACATAATCTTGATATCCTTAAATTCTAAAGGAACTTCAGCAGTTCCAACAGTGCTCGCAGTTCCATCTTTCATATCATACAAATAAGGGGGTCTAGATGCGGCGCTAATCAAAATTTTTCAGTGGAAGTAAGCAATTGGTATATCATAAGACTGGATGCTAAAAGGTTCGCTTATACCTTGGGAAATGTTCAAGATCGGAATCCATGATTCACGCCCATCGATGTTATCTAGGATCGATAGCTCCAAATGCCGAGAACCAATAATAACGAATCTCAAACTATCATTGATAGCTTGCAAAAAAATGAGAAAGCACCCTCTGTGTTATACTGAGGTACCATGATCATTCTACTGGTTTCGTCGTGCAAATCATATCTACAAATCACTTGTCCCTGATCGTCATCATACGTTCACCAGTGCCTAAACTAAGCGTCATCATCTGGAATGAACGTCGCACTTCTTAGCCCTTGGTACTTAACTGTGATCTTGCTGATAGGATTCTCACTTCCTGTCTTCCATTTGTCGTTTTTCAAACTGTAAATGTGTACTTCTAAGGCATCCGCTCCATAACATTCAGCAATATCTTCGGATGGCGATATGAACCTGACCACTTTGTAGTCATTGCTCCTTCGGTCATATCCGAACAAGTAAAATGACGTTGAATATCCATCACTATCATATAGGCGCGAATATAGTGGCTGCAAGGGGATAATTTTGTTGGCACGGGTCGAAGGATTGTACGAGACTATATCATCCCAAATACAAAAGCAAACCAAGCCATTGCAGGTGCCTACAAACACAGAATTTGTTGAAAAGGTGTGCTTCAAATCCATTTTTCTGCGTGGCCTTTTCTTTCCCAGTGTCCGCGTTTTCCTGTCCGTGTGGTGTCCGCATGGTCTTCCTCTTGCGTGAACCTTCCGTGTTTGCTCCGTGTTTCTTCCGTGTTGTTTTTGGTTTACAAAAGGAGAGAAAAGGAGATGCAGAGAGAGGCAGAGAGGAGAAGAAAAGGGAAAGAAGAGTTGGGCGGAGAGAAAGGAGAACAGCAGTGGAGCGGAGAGATAAGTGGGATTCCACGAGTTCACATATACACATATTAAAACACATTGAGGGTTTAAGGGATTTGTTTTAGAGATTATTAATCTTTTTCCCTGATTGTGAGATTCTCAATATTTTGGGTGTAACTCGTTTTCTATTTCCTCATTTGACTAGTGGATTCTTCGTCGTTGGCGACCGCCCGTGGTTTTTCCGGTAAGGGTTTTCACGTAAAAATCTTTGTCTCATTTATTTTTGCGTATTTATATTGTTTGTGTTTTGTAATTAAACAGACCTGTTCGTAACAAACTGGTATCAGAGCTTGAAACATTTTAATCCTTATTTTCTACACCCGGTTCGTCGACGTAGGCTTAAAAACGAACGTTGTTAAGCTTGGGATTTAAGTTATATTTTTTGCAGGGAATTTTTCACAAAAAATTAAATTTTTTCTCGGATGAACAGTGCTCAAACAGTGTTTGAGCAGTGAATTGAACGTTGCAGTGAACAGTGTACGGACATAGGCACTGTTTGCACAGTGTTCCGGTGAACAATACTCCGACAAGAACAGTGTCTTTTTGACGACGTTCTTCAGAACGTTCAGGAGCAAAAGTCTAACAAGGCTTTTTGAAATAAGTTGTCCAGCTTATATATGAGTAAATCTATTGTTTCTAGTTTGTACATGAGACAGCGTTTTCATTCATTCAAAATGAAGGAGTCCACTACCTCACTGGAAAAGCACTTGACGAAGTTTCAGACTATCCTTATTATTCTAAAAAATATTCAAGTCACCATCGACAATGAAGAAGCGGCTGTCATTCTATTGTATTCTCTCCCTAATAGTTATGAGGCCTTTGTGACGACTATGATCCATAGTAGGGATTCTTTGTCACTAGAAGACGTTAAGACGTCTTTGACCAGTAGCCAATTGAGACGCCAGCTCTCGGAATCGTGCAATCCCTCTAACTCTAATGATGCGCTATTTATTAGAGGGAGACAGGATCGAAGAAAACAGGACATGTTTAGAGACCGATTGAAGAGTAAAAACTCGAAGAAATCCGACTCTTGTCACTATTGTCATCAGAAGGGACATTGGAGGAACGAATGTACTAAATTGAAGAACACGCAGAAGAAGGAGGAAACCTCAGTCGCTGGTATTGTTGAGACGCAGACAGTCTTGATCGTTCTTACATTCGTCGTGGAGTCCTTGGTAGCATCCACTTCAGAGTGGGTGATGGATTCCAGTTGCACCTTTCACATTTGTCCGCATTGGGAGTGGTTCGCCACATTTGTTGAGTCCAATGGCAGCGTAATCCTAATGGACAAAAATGCTACCTGTAAGATTTTTGGTGTGGGAGATGTTCGTATACAGATGTGGGATGGTGTTGTGCGAACATTGAAAGATGTTCGATATGTTCTACCTGTGAGGCGGAATCTTATCTCTTTGGCTTTCCTTGATCTTGAAGGATGTTTCTATCATTCTCAGGATGGGGACATGGAGGTCAAAGAGAACCGTATGGTGACTATGAAGGCTCGACTTCGTACTGGATTGTACTATCTGGTCGGCACGACACAGGATGGAGTTGCAATTGCTGCAAATTCATTGTCCGTCCGTGATGGTGAGGCTAGTTCTGAGATGAAACTGTGACATATACGGCTTGGGCATATGGCCAATCGGGGGATGGATGTTCTGAGTTCAGCAGGCTTTCTTGGAGGATTGAAGACACAAAAGCTCGGGTTTTGCGAGGGCTGTGTTCTCGACAAGCAGAAGAGAGTGTCGTTTGGAGGTGCGATGCACAGAACGAAGAGGACGCTCGACTACATTCACTCAGATTTGTGGGGGCCATTTCCGCAAGTTTCGATGGGAGGTAAAAAATATTTTTGACCTTCATCGATGATTACTCCCATTATGTCTGGATATATTTTTTGAAAGAGAAATCAGAGGTATTCGAGACATTCAAGGAATGGTTGAAGTTGATTGAGACGCAAACCGACAGACAGACCAAGAGATTTCGAACCGACTACGGGATGGAATTTATGAACAAGCAATTTCTGGAGTTCTACAAGGACAAAGACATTGTGAGGCATCGTACTGTCACTTACACACCTCAGCAGAATGGGATAGCAGAACGCATGAACCGGACGCTCATGGAGCGGGTTCTGTGCATGATGATTAGACCCGGGCTGAAGGAGAGATTTTGGGGTGAAGCAGTTATGACGGCTTGTTATCTAGTAAACAGGTCACCCTCCTCAGCATTATCGATGAAAACACCTTATGAGGCTTGGTCTGCTAAGCCCGCTGATTACTCTAACCTTCGTGTTTTAGGTTGTCCTGCATACTATCATGTTAGCGAAGGGAAGTTGCAACCTAGGACCAAGAAGGTCATCTTTCTTGAATACCAGCCAGGTGTGAAGGGATACAGACTATACTCAACTGATCCATCATCACCTGGGATTGTCATCAGTAGAGATGTCACATTTTGAGGCTGAGACTTTAAATAACGCTCTTTAGGCTCCTCATACTCCTCATCCTCTAACTCTATCTCCGACGAAAGGGAGGGCCCTGGACAAATTACAGAAAACCTGAATCTGTACCTGATTGGTTCGTCAGAATAAGATAGCTGAGTACATACTTTGACTCAGGACCAGGAAAGAAAAGATAGGAAACCTCGAGCAACGGGAGAGGGTATGGAGCTCGTTCACTCGTTAAAAGAATCCGTTGCAACAAGTATGAACGTACGAGGAGTCAATGTTAGCCAAGAAAGTTGAGCAACAAGGGAGCATTCAACAGCAGGTGGAGCAGACACGATCAGTTGAGAGATCGACATTTAAGGTGGAGCATCAGGATGGGGATTGCTCAGATCCCAACATTCCCACTGATGTTTTGCAGCCAGTTCAAGAAGCAGAAGATACGGGAGTAGAACCACTAGTACCAGATCCAATCCAGGTGAAATCCACTCTACAGCAGTACCAACTTAGCTAGTGATAGGGAACGACGTGAGATCAGACCACCAGTTCGTTATGACTATTCAGACTTGGTGGCATGTGCACACATTGTTAGCGAGCCAGTTGAGAAAGAGCCTTTGTCATTCAAGGAGATCGTCGCTAATTCGGAATGTGCCTAGTGGACTGCAGCCATGAAAGAGGAACTAGAGTCACTTCACAAGAACAACACTTGGACTCTAGTTCACTTACCGAAGGGAAAGCGCGTCGTAGGGTGCAAATTGGTGTTCAAAAAGAAGGAAGCAGACGATGGTGACGATGCGAGATTCAAGGCCAGATTGGTGGCTAAGAGTTTCACTCAGAAAGAACGTATTGACTATACTGAAGTTTTTTCTCCTATAGTCAGACATACTGCTATTCGAGTTCTTCTAGCGTTGGTAGCTAAGTTCGACCTTGAGCTTGAGCAAATGGATGTGAAGACGGCGTTCTTACACAGTGAGTTAGAAGAGGAGATCTATATGCGCCAGCCAAAGGGTTTTACATTGGCAGGAATGAAAGACCGAGTCTATCTTCTGAAGAAATCATTATACGGATTGAAACAATCGCCCCGACAATGGTATCACAGGTTTGACACCTTTATAGCAAGCATTAGATACACACGAATCCCGTACGATCAATGTGTATATCATCAGCAACAATCTGATGGGAGTCAGGTATATCTTTTGCTCTATGTAGATGATATATTGATTGCTGGTAAAGGCAAGGAGACTATTGACAGGTTGAAGGCGCAACTCAATAGTAAATTGGATACGAAGGATCTCGGCCCAGTGAAGAAGATTTTGGGCATAGAGATCAAACGGAATAGGAAGCGTGGAGTCTTGACCTTGAGCCAAAAGAAGCACATTGAGAAGGTTCTTGACCGATTTGGCATGAAAGATGCCAAACCCGTTTCTATTCCCTTAGCAGTTCACTTCAAGCTATCCTTGAAGCTCTCGCCGAAGACTGAGGACAAGATGAGGAGTATGGCCTCAGTGCCGTATATGTTGGATCCCTGATGTATGCTATGGTATACACTCGACCCGATTTGTCACAAGCAATTCAGTAGTTAGTCGTTATATGGGCAAACCTGGAAGAGGTCACTGGCAGGTTGTGAAATGGATCCTTTGGTATCTTAAGGGTTCATCGGGATTAAGCCTCGTCTACGATGCAAGGCGAGATAGAGGCAGCAACAATGTTGAAGGGTTCTCAAATTCAGACTATGCTGGAAATCTGGATCATCGGAGATCACTTACAGGGTATGTATTCACTTTCTGTGGTGGGCCAGTTTCTTGAAAGGCAACTTTATAGGATACTGTAGCCTTGAGCACTATAGAAATAGAGTTCATGGCTGTTGCGTCAGCTGTGAAGGAAGCAATTTGGCTGAGGAATTAGGCTTCTGACTTAGGTGTGAAGCAAGATAGCACAGTGATTCATTGTGATAGTTCATCAGCTATTCACTTCACCCGTGATCAAATGCATCATGAGAGAACTAAACACATTGACATCCGGTATTATTTTGTACGGGACGTTAAAGATGTCCAGGTGATGAAGATTGCCACTGTTGAGAATCCAGCTGATATGCTGACGAAACCAGTTCCTGTTTCGAATTTTCGTCATTGCCTGAAACTCTTAGAAGTGGAGGGCAGCTAGACTCGTTTGAAGCCTAGATGGAGATTGCTCGACGACAATGAAGTTGATTTGAGTCAAGGTGGAGATTTGTTGAAAAGGTGTGCCTCAAATCTATTCTCCGCGTGGCCTTTTCCTTCTGCGGTGTCCGCGTTCTCTTGTCCGTGTGGTCTTCCTCCTGCGTGAAGCTTCCGTGTTTGCTCCGTGTTTCTTCCGTGTTGTTTTTGGTTTATAAAAGGAGAGAAGAGGAGATGCAGAGAGAGGCGCAGAGGAGAAGAAAAGGGAAAGAGGAGTTGGGCAGAGAGAAAGGAGAAGAGCGGTGGAGTGGAGAGATAGGTGGGATTCCACGAGTTCACATATACATATATTAAAAAACATTGAGGGTTTAAGGGATTTATTTTAGAGATTATTAATCTCTATTCCTTATTATGAGATTCTCAATATTTTGGGTGTAGTTCCTTTTGTATTTTCTCATTTGACTATTGGATTCTTCGTCGTTGGCAATCGTCTGTAATTTTTCCCGTAAGGGTTTCCACGTAAAAATCTTTGTCTCATTTATTTTTACGCATTTATCGTTGTTTGTATTTTATAATTAAACAGATCCATTCGTAACAGAATTAATACGAAAGTCGAGGTCATCAATTGGATCTCGAAGCCTTCCAAGATTCAAAGAATGAATGTTACCGATTTTAGAATGCTTAACCTTCTCGATGGCTAGAAGGAGATTCCAACTCGTTATCCGTCCCTTGGCGTGATCAAGATGGAGGTAAATGAATGCAGGACTGGTGATTATATCGCGCCATGACTGGATACACATTTGAATCGCAACACAGACTTGACCGTGTGACAAACCAGAACGTCATGGATGATATCTGTACAAAGATGTGCACACTTGCATTGCTCAATTATAGGTTCTCCTCTGTTCTCTTTGTGTATAAAACCCAAACAGTCGCCCATTTTTTGAAGAAGGAAGAAGAAGCTTAGGGTTTCATTCACTTTTCAGATGCATTTGAATGAGAATTTTTCGATGGGATTTTTCAATATCTTTTCAAAATCGTGTAACTACTTCTATCAAAAGTCGGAACAGATAATGGAAGATATGTCGTATATTTAACACTTATAAATATCTATTATCTACTCTTGATATTTTTATTTAAATTTTGTACTGATATTCTCAAGGAGTATTACTTTTTCCATTGTCTAATCTAACACCACATAAAAATACGTTAAATATTATCCCCTTTACCCTTGTTACATGTATTCAATTGTACACTTCATTTTTATTTTATTTTCTAGAAACAACAGCTTAACAACTCAAAAAAATATCAGGCAACAAAAACTGTCATTCAAACCATCTCATCTCAATAATGATTTGTTCAAGAAAAGATAAATATAGGTTTAGAACTTACAATCCCCATTATAGGTACCAGAAAATTATAACAATTCAGCGGAACTGCAACTCTATATTCACAGAAACTGTGATTTTGCTTCAAAGTTTCAATTCTACGTTTCTTCTTCACCATATATACGATTTACTGTTTGGTATGTTGTTGGGTTTCTGTAATTTTTCATCCTGATTAACAGTTTTCATTCAAAATTTCTCCTTTTTACTCCCTTGTTTTTTTCTTTTTTACTTGTGACATGTTCTTGGAACAAACCCTAGCTTAGATTGATTCTGGGATTTTTGCATTACGGGTTTTTGATTTTAGATGTTTTTGCTTTATATGTGTTGTAAATTGATAATGGGTTTTGATCTGTTTTGAACAGTTGAAGATATGACTAAGAGTTTGTACAAGATGGAATACCCACTTGGTAATCTTTTCTATCTTCTAGAACAATATGTTTCGTCATTGATCGGGAATTGTCTTTGTTTGAAGTTTATATTAGCGGGTTTCCGATCTTTGTCATGTGTAATTAGGAGTTGAGTTATGATTCTTATATGCTTATGGTATTCTACTTAACAGAAATACGATTAGGCAATGCAACATTATTGCTTGTTGATGATGTGCTTAGCCAGATCTGTTTGGTAATATGTTATGTAAAAAGTTGTTGAAAGACTGAGTTAATCGCAATGACGAGAAGAAGGCCAACTCATATGTTTGATGAATGAATACTTGAACGGAATGTAGTAAGGCTGACAGCATTGAGGTCATGAGTAAAGGACCAGTAAGGTTTGGACATTTAGGCTTCTGTTGTAAGGAATGGTTTATCCTAGATTGTTTCTGTGTGAAAAGGATTACTATAGTAAGGTCGAAGGACAGTAATCCTAAGTTCAACAGAAGGGTCCAGATGAAGTCAAGGTTCACGCGTAGCTTTCTGCACTGTATCAATGTTCTTCAATTCCTGCATCAGAAACCAGAGGTCACGGTTCATGAATATGTTTTCAGGGTGGCATGAAAGTGATGTTTCAGAGAATGGACGACATCAACAACAGCTAGAAACTTGGGATTGTCTATAAATATAAAGACAATGTCTAAGTTTTCATAACCTTTGAATTCTTGAATCTCCTTTGCTCTAAAAGAAAGACAAGTGTAGTGTGAGAAGTTGATAACTGAAGATCTAAGCCAGCTATTTGAAAGCAGGATTTCAAAGTAAGGATTGAATAGTACTAGTGTTGGACAAAAGATTGGAAGAGGCTATTTCAAGTCCTGTTGAGGAGAACAAAAGATCTAGTAATTGGTTTGTATCGTCATTTGCATACTCGAAGGTGGCAAGTTGATTGTGAGTCTAAAACAATCACACGTAGTACTATTCTCTCGACATATCACATTAATAGTCAAGGAAAGACTACAATAAGGGATATAACCGTAATGTTCGGTAATACGCTATGTAAAAAGTTGTTCGCTAATACGTTATGTAAAAAGTTATGTAAGGGAAGACTAGATCTGTTCGGTAATATGTTATGTAAAAAGTTGTTGAAAGACTGAGTTAATCGCAATGACGAGAAGAAGGCCAACTCATATGTTTGATGAATGAATACAAGAACGGCTAGCAGCATGGAGGATTTGAGGTCTTCCATGGGCTACTATCCTCCCAACGTTAACATTTTGGGTCTGTTTTATTTTTGAGAGTGAAATAGTCTTTTTATTGTCCGCCACACAGCGCAAACTGCATACATCTTGTCCTTTTAGATCTTGTCCATGGGTAGAAAAACTGGGTTATTGTTGTTGTTTCTATTCATCGTCTTGGTAACAGTTAAGAGATAAATTTTTCAAAGATGTGTGCTTATGTACTTAGCAAGTCCGTGTGCAAAAATGAAACCTTCTCCATGAAAACTTGTTGATCAACAAATCGTACGTCTGCTTTAGCTCTGTGAGATTGTAATGAGTACTTCGATTTCTTATGATCTTACTTCTTAGTTCTTACTACATGACAGAAATTAGGAAAGCTGAATCTGCAAGGCTCAAGAAGAAATTTCCTGGTGAAATTCCGGTATATTATCTGCTATACAGTACACGAGAACACTTGAGTCTTTCAATATGCCCTCTTATTCTTTTCCCTTACCGTGCTATCTGATATGTGTAGGTCATCGTGGAGAAGGCCAACAGTAAGACTCACATTCCTGACATTGATAAGAAAAAGTTAGTAACACTTACCCCTCGCTTTATATTTCGAAGCAAACTGTGATGGTCTTAGTCATATTGTTTATCTTCTATCCTGCAAGCACTGTTAGGTTCTCATTATCAGTGATTGCTTCATGGCATCATGGATTTGATCTAAATGTTTCCGAACTCAGTCGCCTGAAGTTCTACTGTCGTGACAGTAGAATGCTGTCAGATGATTATCCTCGTGACTAATTATGTGGTCAAAATAAGATATGTGTTCAATGCCACGATAGTAGCTATGTTGAACCATGATCTGATTTGCAACAGAAAGAAAAAGACCAAGTTTGTTCTGCTTTGCTCCAGTATCATGGTGCTAATAAGATGTCTATGTGCACCTTTTCTGTTCACATTGTGCTAACCTGTACACTCGAACTGAGCTTATAGCAACATTGACACCATTATTTGATGATGTGTTTAGATACCTGGTTCCACGGCACGCAACTTTCGGACAGTTTGTGGAAAGGAGGCATATAAACCTCAAGCCGGAGCAAGCTATATTTATCTTCGTACAAAATCTTCTTCCTCCGGATTGTAAGAGCTACTGTTTCCCTTATATCGATAAGTTCGTCCAGCTTCTATCTTATGTATGCTGATTTGATTCGGTCTGTTTGTTTATGTTGCAGCTGCAATAATGTCTGTTCTTTATGACGAATATATGGATGAAGATGGATTCCTGTATATGACTTACAGCGGCAAGAACACTATCGGATCACCATGAGCTCGCAAGGTCTTCCGTTTACTTAGTATATAGGGTCAAGTCACATGGTCTCTCTGTATGTTCTGACGATCCCGTGACTTAATCCGCTTTCTTCTTTTTTTTTTCATTAGTTTTTTCGTGCTGGTTGAGCAAGTCATTATGCTGGATATACTGAGCATGTACACGTGATTCTTAAACTTTTCTGGTAAAATTTTTCAGTCCCTTAGTCGCGATGCTCGCTTGCTTTCCAGCCTGAATAGATTAAGCGAGAGACTGAAAATGCTGGACTTCTGGGTGTTTTGACATAGAAAAACAGCGAAGAACGGGGACATGTGAACCGAAAGGGAAGGACATAGATTTTGTGTACCAAATGTGTGACAAGCAGAGACGATGGATGGATTCGTTGACACATACAAGTGTGTAGTGTGTGAGGTTCAATATCGTCGAATTTTTAGGGAATGCTTGTGAGGTAACTTGGTCGCACATTCATGCAATGCTTGTGCCTCGTCGACAGAAAAAGAAAGCATATTGTTCTTAAGGGTCTATCAAGGGTTTAATTCAGGGTGATAACAGAAGTGTAAACAGCTATCGACGATGTATTGTGTGTAGAACTCATAATGTACTGAAATATTTTGTGCTTAAAACATACGACTCAGCAGGTGTACAATACCACAGTAGTAACTCGCTGACTTATAGCCATTATTCCTTAGCGTATTTCTTTTGATCTGGTAAACTTAGAACAAATACGACGGGGGAGGGGAATATAGTGTGAATTATTTATTCGTCCCCAGACCAAATAAGACAAGTTTAGTGGTATAAATAGATAATCAGCTGCAGCTAAGAGATCTTCGCTGCAGCACAAAGAGCTTCATGTGGGCGACCGGACTTCAGTACATCATGGGCAGGTTATCCCAGGAATAAGAGCCAACATTCCAGTCATCTTCTTCTGGCAAGGATGCGAAGTTTGGCATCTCGAGACCAATGTTCTCATCGGTCACAACCGATGATTGTCCAGCCGAGGCTTCCCCACTGTCATTGCACCAGCTGGGAGCTCGCACCAGGGAAGGGATCAGGTTGAGGATGCTCGACAAGTCTTCGGTGTTCCCGGAGTTCACATGATCCTCTTGCTCTTCCTCCTTCCTCAAAAGTCCTGATCAATCTCATAAAAATTCGCGACACTTATTAGCAAATTTATAGTGGCATTGCAGGCGATACCTTGACATGATGCTAGTGATATCAAGAAATAGGTCACGATGACGACAAGTGATGCAAACAGCGATCCACTGCCAAGTAACTTAACAAGCCATCACCTATCAGCTTAAGCTTCTAGCCTGCATTTTTTCCTCCTAAGTTCACTAGGGTTAAAGTCAATCTGTCACACCTCCAGTAAATCTTCGAGATGGTCAAGGATTGACTTCGAATACTTGTGTGACGTTGATACTATGAAGTTAATTGATAAACTTTCCCATTCAAGAAAGACAACTCAAGAGAGCAAAACATGAATCTGATTATCCTTCAATTGAAGAGTGCAATCAATTCAACTCCTCAGCTACTTATCTAAACATACAAACTTGCCAAAAAGGAACAAAATTTAACCAAAACAGAGGAAACAGAGCAAGAAAAGAAGAGGCTCACCAGCATAAACATTCTCGGAGCTCGAATTTTCCCAATGGTGATCATCATCGGAATCCACTGTCTCGACCTTCATCGTCTTTCCCTCTCCTCTAACACGAGCCTCGTGCAAGAGGGCGTCCAACAACCCGCTATTCCCCCTATCCACATTCGGATTATCAGAATTCACCTCATCCGTCACCTCATCAGCATTCGTGTTTTGGAAAAATTGGTTTGAAGGGAGCTCTGACTTGATCTCAAACTCGGAGCCACAAGGGTCAAACCCCTTCGTTTCCACCCGAGTTTGATCAAGCGATGGGAACGAGAAGTTCATTCCCATTGCATTGTGCTGAAATGGCTTAGGTTCAGCCAAGTTGGCCGAAAATGGATAACTTTTCCCTATAGGTGGTGGTGTAGACAGCATCGACGTAGGATGGATTGAGAAGAATGGCATTGGACAAGACATAGCAAGCGGGTTGTGGAACGAGAAGGGAACATGTGAGGCTCCTAGGTGGGATAGAGATGGCGGCGTTGGTGGTGGTGGTGGAAGCGGTGGCGGCGATGGCATAGATGATGAAGGATTGTGCTTCTGAAGACAATGTGGGTAGAGAGGAATGCCTTGCCTCAATCTCCTCTTCATCCTTGTGTTCCAATAGTTCTTCACTTCGTTGTCTGTTCGTCCAGGTAACTAATGTGTCGCGACGATACAAGAACAATAGAACACAAAGGCATCAGATTAGAATGCATATAAACACGATCCGAAAGAGTTTCGAACATGTTCTGGTCAGGTTAGCTATGCCTCATGATATAAGATCATGTGACTATATAAGAATCAATAGCATCATAAGCTCAATAGTTCAAGATACTGATAAGTACGTTGTATGTCACGATATGACTGAATGAAGGATATTTATTTATATCAGAACAAACAACTGTATTTGTGATCATAACGAAGATTTCTTTTCTTTTCTTTTCTTGTTCTTTCCGTGTGTTAGAAACATAGCCGACAAAGCAAAGGAAAGAATACAAATGAGTAATGTAACACACACTTGGCTGAAGAGAACCCAAAATGAGATTGGAAAAAACGTGACACCATTGGCAAAATAACAAAGCAACAATGGATGAAACATGAGACTGAATTGATTTAACCAATAATCTTTCATCTCATGAACAACAACAACAACAATGATGCTCAAAAATTCAACTAGATAAATTTTGAGCAGTAAATGGAGTAACAGAAAACTCAGAAGATGAAAACACTGATAACATAAAAAACAAAAGCAATGAAAGCAAAAACACTCTGCTCATCATTTCAAAAATAATAAATAAAACAAATCACTCTGCTCATTTTCTCATGATTTGCAACAATTTGATCCTAAAACTAATCCAACTATCAAAATCTTTCACAAAACCCAAAAACCTAATTGAATCAAATACTTCTATGGAGCAAATTTAAACAGGAAACAAAACAATAAATCACCCACAACACTGAAACCACCAAACCCCACAAACCAATCAAACAATCAAGCTAGCTTGGAAATGAAAATGGTCCAAGAAACCCAAAAAAATTACTATCAGAACAACGCAAATCAGAAACCTGTAACACAATTGAAAACAGAAAAAACAAAAACACCCACAACACTCTAACCATCAAAACCCAAAACACAAAGATCAATCAATCAATCAATCAATCAATCAATCAAGTTAGCTTCGAAATCTAAATGTTCCCAAAAAAAAAAAAGCCATATGATCAAATTGAATCAAATACTCATATGATCGAAACAGAGCAAAAACAGAAAAAACAGGAACGCCCACAACACTGAAAACAATGAAAACATCAATCAATGCTTGGGCATCTCATTACATGAGCGGAGATGCGAGCCCATTTGTTCCCAAGCTTAGAATGTAACTCGACGACAACCTTCTCCTCCTCCGCCGAAAACGCCCCTTTCCTCAGATTCGGCCTCAAATGATTCGCCCACCTCAGCCGACAACTCTTCCCGCACCTCATCAAGCTCGTGTTCCTCATCACCGCATTCCAATTCCCTTCTCCGTGTTTCTTCACGTAATCAATCAGTATCGCGTCCTCGGCCGCCGACCAGGGACCTTTCTTCAAGATCAGCCCGCCGGAGTTGCTCATTTTCGGGTAATTTGGAAATATGGGTTTTGTAATGGAGGCAAAAGGGTGTCTGAAAATGGTGTTTGTTTGAGGTTTGGGTTTGGGTTTGGGTTTGTGAGTTGAGTGTGTGTTTTGTGGGTTTTGCAGAGAAGAGAAGAACAGAGGATGAGGAAAATGGGAGAAGATGATGAAGATGAAAGTGATGATGGTGATGATGTGGGATGAGTGTGGGGCCCATTTCAAGAGTGGGAGAAAAAATGTGGGATGGGTTTGGATGTTTGTCATTGTTCGATGTTCATCTTGTTTTGTGTATAGATTGGGAAGTGAAGTTGAGTACATGTGATGTTTGGTCAAAGAGGTGCTATATATGTTGCCCCAAAATGAACCTAACATTTCCGTCTAAATATTTGGTCCTTGGAAATATGATTTTTACCTATTTTGTTGTCTAAAATCAATGTCTTGTTTTAAAACTGGTGAAGTCAAACTCTTCCAGATGAGTATGGAATAATTTTTATGGTAATGAAAGTTTCTACTCTTTATAATTACAATATTTATTAAATTCGGATATTCTAAATAAATTATAATATTATTTTATTAGAATAAAAAATATCTTATAAAAATATCAAAAAAAATATATTTATAATTTTGTATCAAATCAACTCATTCTATAATTTTTTTTTTGTTTCTCTCACTCACAAAAATCAATGAACAAATTAATACTTATAATAAAAATCAACACACATAAATTATCTATTACATCAATCAATTATAATTCTTCTGCTCTGCGAGAGTAATCATTAATAATACTGTGTTTGAACATGTCACAAATAGGTCAAGCGGGATATTATCATCTTGATATTTAGCCCATGATATGAATGTTTTTAGAATTGTGATGTGTGGATTGCGGGCTGGTAATTTAGTCTGTGCAGGATCTCAACTCTGTTGCGATGATATGATTCGATCATTGGAGCAGAGAAAAGGGGATTTGACAGACGAAAAGATGAGATGAGACAAGAATTATGATTGCGATTTGAGTCACTTGAGTAATGTGCCCAATCAGTCATTTTGCGTCATCCCACATGGCCATTCTTCACTTTCATTCCATTTTTTTTTCTCTTCTAGGCGGCGGCTCAATACTCCCTTCACATGCTCCAATCAGAAAAAAATTTATCTAGATAATGTCGTCAACGACAAAGCTATAAGAAGAACGAACATTAATGTTATCAAAACCTTTCTTGCAGCCGTAACATAGGAGTAAATAAATAGTCCCTTAAGGATTTTTTGGGTCAAATCGTTGTGTTGAATATGACACTACATCTAACACATCAACCTGTTCTAAAGGCGAAATTCATGATTGAAAACAAAGATTAGAAAATATTTAATTTATTGTATAAAACATTTAGTACCTCTATCTCATATAACGTGCTCATTTTACTATAACCAAATTGAATTTTTGTTTTTTTTACAACGCAACCAAATTGAATTACTAGTTCATAAGAGATAAAAGTATAAACAAATCGAGTTATGAATCCTGTAAGATCAAACCGATGAGAACTATTTTCTTC
>JAOVYX010017795.1:0-21455 GCA_035668315.1 Drosera spatulata | reverse complement strand
AAAGGGAGATGATCAACAAACATGGAGGGTGCAACAGAATGAGAAGCTTGCTAAACTGAGGGAGAAGCTACGTGCAATTAAAGAGAATCTCTCGCAAGGTTTGCTTACTAATTTTGGTGCAATACATTATTCATAAAGTCGCCATCGTTAGTGTCCCGTTTATTTTTCTAAAGATGAAAGTAGGGTTTTATGTATTTGTAGCGAAGGCCAAAAAGAAGATGGTGTCCCATGACTTAAATATTAGATATGGATTCCTCGAATCCGCAGAGGGCATGGTATGTGGGCTTCTTTCTTATATGCATGAAGTTCATGATCAAGCTTATCTGGACTCATTGGCATGCCTAGTTTGTAATGACTGACCTGCCGCATGACCAAGTTTCCATTTCTTTCCTTTGCAGTTGGCAAAACATAGGTCAGAGAAGCTGGAGAAATATTTCCCTAATTGGATACAAACTCAAAAGTTGGCACATGTAAGTACTTTTCCATACCTGGCTGAGTGCATAAATCGTCTCTCTCCAGAATAATCTTATTATGCTTGCCAGGCTATTCTATGAAAATTCGTTTGCCAAAGCTTGAAGTGTTTTATGTTTGCAATATTTATGTCATTATTCAGCATCGACTTTTTTATGCGCTTAAATTGTTTACATTCTGCAGATTGCGCTTACCCGAGATCTTTTGCGTAAACAGTCTGCCGTTATCAGACAAATCTGTAAATTATTTCCTCAACGCCAGGCAAGCCTCTTTCTAGTTGATTATACATGATAATATAGAGTTTCTATACCGTTCAGATGTCTTTGTCAATGTGAAAGCTTCAATTGGATAAATTTTTCTCGCGCAGCATTTTGATGCTGACTTCTTGACAAAACCTGAGATGCTACTCTTCTTCTAGTGTAAATTTGTAGATGGCATCACTTGCGATCTTGTAGATTTAGGGCTATCTTATGCAGTTGAATAGAAGTGCCAAGATGATGGGACTTTCCAGCATACTTATTAACGTCTTGTTTTGTTAGTGGAACATTGCTCTGTGAACTGTCAATGCTATTGCTGTTTTCAATCTTCGGTTTGTGGTTTGAGGAAAATACAAGGGTGATCCTTGCTATTTCATGTTTTCCTTTTTCCATACCTTTTCTGTCTATTCCTTTTGATTATATACCTTTTCTCCCTCTTGATATATTTAAGATGAGATATATTTATATCACCATAATTTTGCTTTCTGTTCATCATTGAATGAGCATCAATAATGACGGTTCATATCTAATGGAGCCTGGGCAGAAAACTTGTGATATAAATGGGTAGTTACATGATTCTGTAACAATGTGTCCAAGTGCGATTTGCAAGGGAAATTCAGGGCGACTAATGTCCCTAGTAACGTTCCTTGTACTAAAGAAACGTGGTACAAAATGCTCTTGGTGATATTAGGCTGACCAAGTTACAATAATTAGCAATTCTCATTCCTGCCCTGTCCATGCACATTGTATGTCGCACCAAGGTTTTAATTGTTACTTGCTTGCCAATCTACTTTATGCATATCATGTTGCTACTACGTGAAATTACATGTGTCGAACACAATAATGGAGTTTCATTTTTTATACCATCGTATGACTTGATACTGCTTTTCTTTCTCCAGGTGATAGTGAGTGGTGGGAAGAAAGATAGAGCAAATGTCCATTTTGATGCAATTTGCAACGCATGTCTTCCACAGGGACTAGATCCTCATTCTGTTAAATCAGTGGAGCTTTCTGCATCTTTGGGGTAATTTGCTGATTGACTTTTATACTCAACGGATGATATATGTCACAAATTGAAACTACTTTGTTGAAGTGTTCCCATTGCTAATCATTTGCTGTTGGTTAAGATTCGCTGTAATTGTTTGCGGATAGTTTCTTAATGTGTTCGACTGTTAAGTATTTACATGTGCTGTGATCTTTCTCAGCACTTCACACTTGATGCCGCTCTCTTTGAAAAGAACTTTCATAATTCTCGACACTATATCCACAGCAGCTGGACTCCTTTATGGCAAATAACTAGGTTCATATTTTTGAACACGTTATATTTTCAGGGTCTTTGGACTTTAGGATGGCATAGCTCTTTTTTTGGTATTTGTACTTAGGTATGGGCAACTAGGTTTTAGCAGAGTCTCTATTCCAGTCAGTAATTTCGTTTATCAGAAAACGCTCTGAAATGCCGCAGTCCATGTCATCCACCATCCTGATATTGCTCTCTCCTTTTTTTTTATTGAGTCTGCGGATATACCAGATGCTATTTTTCTTGTTTTGTCTTGAGTAGCTGTTTATGTTGTATATCACACGTCCATGATGCAACCTTTGTCTCCTGTCAGTAAAAGCCTCTACCTTTGAATAAACGTGCTTTAAAACAAATTATGAGAAGAGAAAATGCTGACAGTACAGCTCACAACGCATAAGAGCTGCTGCACTGTATCTTCTTAACTGGCATAGTTTTTGATGTTATTAGCAACGCGGATGTTATGCTCTTGACTTTAATCTAGGCTCCACTTGGTACTTCATATATTGGCTAGAGCTTCAGCTTGTTTGAAGGGTTGTCTTTGTTGTAGTTTATGGCCAATGACATGGTTTCCTTTGATAATTGTTAATTCTCTGCCGTAGTTCGCTTCAGCAGTTATAACCAAAGTTCATTGTTTCACAGTATTTTATTTTATTTCTTTTTTTAGCAAATTCCTACTTGTTCTACTTTTTCTTTCTGTTTTCCTTTTTTTCTTTTATTTTTTTTTCCTCTTCGTTTCCAGTCGACCGCACAAAAACTTATGAGATTTACAATTTTATTTAGGTACATGGTGCAAATGTTGAATATTATTGTTCGACATTTGGCTGTACCGGTGCTCCATAACGCGGGCTTTGCGGTAAGCTTTCAATCAGCCAAGATGTTTGTGATATCTATCTAGTTTTTTGTCCTTATTTAAGTGTCTGCTTTGTTTTTTTGTGGGGTAGTATCCATTACAACAGTTATAACGAAGAAAATTTGGCTGTAGGGTTCTTCTTCTCGAATTTGGCAAAGAGATTCTTACTGGGATGCTCGTTCATCTTCTCAAAGGTACTTTTACTGGACCCTAAACTGTCATTTTTGCTTCCTTCACAAGCTCTTAGTGACCATTGAGTCTCTGACATGAATTTATGCAGCAACGAGTATCCTCTTTTCATTCCACGCCAAAATCATTGTGCAGAAAGTTCTTCCAGCAAAAGCTCAAGCAATTTCGGAGTTTCATCCATGGAATCTGAAAAGAAGTCTCAACTAGATTTATTGAGAAGTAGTAGCTTCAACTTTTCTCGTGCCTCCTCCCACACGGTAGAGAACCACAAAGATGTGCAGAGAGGGATTGCTCTTCTCAAGAAAAGTGTCGCTTGCATAACGGCATACTATCATCACTTGTTATGCCTGGAATTTCCCAATAACGCATCAACATTTGGAGCATTTGCAAAATTGTTAGCTGCTCTCGCTTTTCCTGAAGGACGACCTCCTGCCCCTGTGAAAATGGCTGCGTCATGGTATGTCATCGCTTCTTAAAGCTTATGCATTAAGTCGCTCCCTTTAAAAGTGAGGAAATATACGTAGGGCATATTGGATGTATTTAAGAGATGTTTTGCCTTATCATCTCCCTCCTGTTCGCCCACAGAGATTTGTTCTTTGGAGAATGGAACATTACATATGCTGAAGATTAAACCAACTTGGTGTGTGTATGCAAGCTGAGCTTAGAAAATGGGCCACCGTAGTTGCTCATAGGTGGAATCTCTTTGTCTGACAATCAGGTCTCTCTTTAATTGATTGATTTTAGAGAATCTATCCCTGTAAGGCGATCAATTATTAATCATCGGAGAGAGAAAATTCTCAAGTAATTGCACCTATTGACTGCACTGCAATACTCGTCTAGTGATGCGAAGCCAGCCAAGGGTGTAATTATGACGACTTTCACGTTCGTCGTAAAACGTACAAATTTGTTTTTACTCCGTTATAAATACTAATCTAGATATGAAAGCAGGAGTCAATCCCACAAGGAACGAAGAATGTCGATCTTAACTCAACTTAAAATTAATTTCTATCCTAAGAAAGGGGTAAGATTAAAGATAGAATTTTGGGGGTGGTTAAACTGTTTAAAAGGAATAACTTGAAATTAAATTAACTAGAACAAAAGAAGATAAAATAGAGCTAAGATGTAAATGAGTTTTCTTAAGTTTGGAGAAATGTAAGGATGATGGTTGAATTACTTTGAGTCACTTAGATCAATCATGGATGCTTCTAAATTTTAGATGTAATGCTTAATATGAAATGGCCGTAATAAATTTTGACTTAACTCACTACGTTCCTTAACTTCTAACTTTCAATTAGCTCGGATAGTCAAACTAACTCAATAGATTAAAACCAATTCAATTAGCTCAAACACAGTTTCATCAAAAGAGTTGATTCAAAACATGAAAAAACCACTCTTAACAATCATAACAATTAGTTTAAACTAATCACGTCACATTGATGTAAAACCATTGATTATTTATGACAATTAGTTTAAATCATATTATATCAATCTGGTACTAACTAAATCACTTAGCGCGATTTATAACTCTAAACTATGTATATTAGGTGATCAATCTAATAGACATATGTTCTATGATAATTCTAACAGATTTCATGCAACATATTCATCATTAACATCTCTGGTTTTAATCATAAACGCTTCATCACATGATCTAAGATCATCATAGTTGATCAATGCTTCCCTACTTGTGATCTACTCACGCATATGCATCAAACAAAACAAGGAATGAATCATAGCATCAAAAATAAACATTCCGCAGAGATTAAGTAACTGAGAACGAAGGTTTTATAGTACACGACATGTTCCAAACCGCTATTCTATGCTATACAACGAATTGCGGATCTAATCTCCTTAAAAACTAGATGAAAACCCCTCCAAAGCTTTTTCTCTTCGCATCTTCACCTCCTCTGATCGCCTCTACCGTTTCTGTGCTCTATATCCTCTTTAGAAGAACCCTAGAGCATGTATTTATAGGCATAGGTCGAAACCAAGTTGATCCGACGGCCGAAAACAAGTGTCCTGCATCTGAAAGACAGTCGCAGCCGCGACACAGCAAGTGTCACACCAGCGACACATTAAAAAACATGGGATTCTGCTGAAATGTGATGCCGTGCCCGCGACAAGGAGGCGTAATGCCCGTGACCCTGTCCTGCTCGCGACCAGGCCTGTAGTGGCCACGACAGGTGTGGTATTCACCTAAAACTAATACGAAAAATACTAAATGACATTCAAAAATTATAGAAACTTATACAACACATCAAAACTCGCTAATCTAACCTATCGATGTGAAACTTTGTTGTATTAACTCTCGAGGCACATGAAAAATCGTGAATTTTCAACCTTTGAGCTCATGATTTTGTATTTTCTTCATCCTTCTTCATTTTTGCTCCAAATTTCGCGTCAATCTGTCAAAAGCATAAAAACGTAACAATACCAACATTTCAAGACAAAATGGCGCTAAAAACATAAAATAGACAATACAAGAGGAATAAAATAAACATTTAGAGTAAAGAAATGATGTGTATTTTCATACACATTGTCTAGTAGATATGAACTGCATTAGAAGTTGAATCCTCCTCCTATGTTCCGTAGTTATGGTTTATAAAATCACTCCAGTCTGATGATTTTGATTCTCAGACTGCGAACTCTGTTCCGGATTGGTTACTGCCCTGCTTTAATATTTAATGTGGTACAATCTTGAATATTGACACTACCATAATCTTAAATCGATCCTAGTTTATGTTGTTCCATAGGTCTCACAAGCAGGGCCAACAACTGAGCATGTCCGTTGGGAATGCAAATTCCCTTGCTTCATCAATCGCATTGCTGGAGAACTCACATGCCTCACTTTCAATGGTATATCTTGGCTTATATTTGATCTTTATACAGTCTCATCTTTGATCTTTGCGGTGAAGCGATTGTGTAGCAGTCCAAGATGTTTTGATTTTTTTACCTTCTTCAGTATCTTGTAATTTTGGAACTCTTCATTTTTATTTTTGTTTTTTTTCTTTTCCGGCTTCTCCATTTTCTTGAGAGTTGAGTCGTTATTCAATATCATGCAGAATTATCCTTAATTGTTAGTTGACCTATTTTCAGGCTGTTGCTCATATTTAAGAAAACCTTATACAATTCATTATCTTAAACCGTTCTATAATTATCAGATACTCTGATTCATGTCTTCTCCTATGAAGACTTCTTTTTTTCCTCCCCCTGGAACTTGGCTGAGTTTTTGTTGATGTTTCATAACTCATGCAGGAAAACCTGAGTGATAGCAGCGTGCGAGGTCTTGCTGCTAGCTTCTTGAGTACTTGCATTCCTGACTTTGTAAAGACCGAGAACACAATTGAAGAATGGGATTTTGTTGAGCATCTGCCTTTACCTCCGCCACCGTCCGAAGCTGAAGATATTGAGCATTGGACACGAGCGATGTTCACTGATGCTACTACGAAGAGATAATTGCAAAAAGCCATTGAGCTTTATCTATTCTCGAGAAGGCTCGAGTAAAATCACTTGGTTTTTTTATCAGAAAATGCGAATGGTATTCAATGTGTATATCTAGTACATAGTTTTAGTATTCTTTTTTTATAGGTAAAGAATGTGTAAATATCTATTCTTGCATGTATATGCTCTACTTTCCATCATTTGAAATGTAATTACACCATTTTGAATTTCGACATGGCATGAAAACTGTACGATTCCTGCTAGAGGCATCGAGTTTTCTAGCCAAAACCTGATTAGAGGTTCTTCCGCTGAAGTTGTGCCACAACCAAACTTCCCGACCGCTGATTGATCTGACTCCCTCACAGATATGGAAGGTGTATGTTAGGATTCCTCTACTTGGGCAAGTACTTAGCCTTTCTAAAAGAATTTGCTCCAAATAGGGAGGGGAATCATGATGGCATTCATTCTTTCTAGAAATTTGCAAGGGAGAGAATTATTTGATATTTTCTTCGTTTCATATATTTTCTAACGGCATATAATTTGAAGTATAATTTAATATGATTAAATATCAATTTTTATAAAATTATTATGAAACATTAATGATAAATTAAGTTATGAATTTTAATCTTGAATCAATTTAAAAATTTTCTAGATCGGAATGTTTCAAAATGTATGTTATTATAAAAATTATAGGACAGAAGGAATACATATCTTGATGAACTCAATGCAAATATCGTGGCATCTATGTGGTTTTTCTAGGTCGAAACCTCTAGTATTATGTGATTGAACTCCTAAGTTTCAGTTCGATGATAATGCTCTTCTTAGGACACCTAGATTCAACTTCCAGGGTTAGGAATTGAACATCGATCAAGGAAGGGGTTGAAAAAGTGGCCATTTCGATTTGTACTGACCATTTGGCTATCGTGGTTCCTATCTTGTTCTCTAGGATCCTGGTGGATATTCATACAAATAGGGATTTGGTTGATGATAACAAGTTTATCGACCTTAATGGTGAACAGTTTCTGCAAGATGAATAGGAATGGAGACGTATTCGAGATGCATATTGTAGTAAGTGGGACATGAAAGCTCGGTATGTAATAAGAAATCAATAAAGAGCATTCCCAACTTTCAATAATAAGAATAACTTGACTAGTTTAGATTCTCTCTCTAGGGTTCGCTTTCTAGGATGGAGACGGCACAGTATCCCAATGGGGGAGTGAATCCCTTATCATAGTGACCCAGCATGCAGCTAGATTTAACAATCTTAACAACGAAGAAGTCACAACAAAATGGAGGAATGTATTGAGGAGATGGGGAGGAAATTGGTGTTGACGGACCAAAAAAGGATAGTCTTGTGGTTCCTTCAATTGCCATTGATAAAGACAGTCATTCAGCAGGATACATGTTGGTGGGGAAGGTGCTATTCTAGAGGAAAATCTTCATTGATGTCCTTAAAGCATCGATCATCAAAACCTGGGAGGTGAGAAGTAAGATCGAGTGCAAAGTCATGGGAAGGAACACGTTTCTCTTCCGGTTTCAAAAGGAACAAAACATGAAAAAGGTTCTTGGAGGGGGGTCCATGGCATTATGAAAATAATGCATTGATCCTCATGAGATATGATGCGACCCTTCACCTATCTGAATACAGGTTCCGGCAAGCTATCATTTTGGATATAATGCAAAAATATACCCATGGGGGTATGAATACCACTATGGCCAGAGCGATGGGAAGTAAAATGAGGTACGTGAAGGAGGTGGACACAGCTGAACAAGGGAGAGTATGTGGCAACAATTTAAGACTGAAAGTTGAAATCGACATAGCAAAACCACTTGTTAGAGAGATAGTGCTATGGGTACAGAATGCTGAATCAAGACGGATCCTGATAAGGTATAAAAGATCGTCGAATTTTTGTTTCAGATGTGGAATTATAGGCCATAAAATAAGCGAATGTTCTACTCGGCCGACGTGGGAGGAGAACGAAAGCTATAAGAGAAAAGAAGTCGTGTAGTACGGGACGTGGCTTAGGACACTGCCACCTAAGAAAGGTGCTGGAATCTTTACAATAGTCAAGGACCAACCAGGCTCGTTGGACGAGAGTGGAGATGGTAGCAACATTCCAACCAAACAGCTGACAACGAAGATCGAAGGGTGGAAACCCGACAAAGTCATGGTAGTGGGGCTAGGCGGGAAGATATTTTCAAAAAAAGATGAAGATATTTTCCTGCTTGAACTAGGCAGCAATCTTGGTAACGTAGGAGTTAATTTTGGAATCAACGGGATTATGAAGGATCATGGGATAGTGAATTTTGGTAACAGGGTGATTGAGAAGTATCATGGAAGTGATATTTCTAACAGGAAAGAGACCATTAGGAATCTGAAAAAAACGAAAAAAAGAAAAAAAAAAAAAAAAAAGGAGAGCATTAAATTTCAAAGGGAAAGTAGGGAGTTGAACTGGGCTATTTGGGTGAATGGGCCTAGGCCCAATGAGGATCGGCAAGGATGGGACTAAGCATGGGCCCATACTAAGATTGATGAATCCATAAGGAGGTTAGCAACGGATCACTGATGGGTCAAGTTAATCTGAGAAAGGTATGTCGGAAGAGGACTTGGACTAGGGTAATGAGAGAGCCAATCTGATGGATTGTGATGGCCCAACAAAGGAACTGGTATGTCAAAAAAACCAAAACACAAGAGGAGGATGACAGACAAACAAAGAAGAGCAAAGCTAAGGTTCGAGATGGGGAGAGGGGTATTTTTCAGGAACTGGTCACCAACGTAGAAAGGATGGCGCACTTTGGGGAACAGGGGCACTGCCCCCGATAAATGGAACTTTGTTTGAATTGTCAGGGGTTTGAGAACCCCTATACAGTTCGAGCTCTGAAGGATACCCTTAGGAGAACAAGACCCGACCTAGTTTTCGGATCGGAGACTAGGTTAAGGGCACGAGACATGAAACACATTAAGACGAAGACCTGCTTTCGAAATGGAGTAGCAAAAGATATAGAGGGTCGGAGCGATAGTTTGATGCTCTTGTGGGATGACGACACTAGGGTAATGGTCCGACAAGTGACTCGATATTACATTGATGTCGTAGTGGAAGCTAGTGATCAACACCCCCAATGGAGATTCACCAGCTTCTATGGGGAACCGAAGAGTTGAAGACTGAAGAAAGGCATAAAGCATGAGAAGCTCTAACCACTCTTGCCAAGACTATGAACCTCCCATGGGTGTGCGAAGGAGATTTTAATGAAATTCGATTTGCATCAGAAAAAAAAGGAGGTGCGATGAGACCACGGCGACTTATGACGGCGTTTGATGATGCACTGGAGGAAAGTGGTCTGATGGACATGGGGTTCTATGAACCCAAATTTACGTGAAAGTGGCGAGTTAGAGGGGACAAGTGGGTTCGAGAAAGCTTGCACCGGGCGATGACTAATAGTGAGCGGCCATACCTATTCGGTGAAGGATATGTATCTATAGAGGTCATGACAACGTCAGATCATTTATCCATTCTAATAGAGTGAAGAGCCTATATGCCAGGTATTGAAAGTCAAGATTTTATCGTGGCTCGAAAAAAACATTGATTTAGATATGAAAATTATTAGGATACTGAAGAGAGATGGAAGGAAATAGTTATAGAGGTGTAGGAGAACCCTAGGTATCATCATAGGCAAGGGAACAACATACACGATAAGCTGTGAGATGTGCGGCTGTGCTTGAACAAATGGAATCAAAGCGAATACAGGGGTTTACAAAGAAATATTGAGGAAAAATAGAAGCAACTAAGAAATGCTCACATGGAGGAAGGGGACGAATCTGACCTGGATGCTATTACAAGTCTAGTCAAAGAAATTTACTTCCTCACGGAAACTGATGAAAGCTTTTGGATGCAGCGTGCGAGAATCAGCATACGGGGAATTGAGGATGAAGCACGCTATTGGCGAAGTGAGGCCGATGAGATTGGGGACATAATAAACAAATACTATACTAACCTGTTCTTCGTTGCAGGGAGAGCTAGGGAATTTTGAGCTGACCATCTCTTGGACTTCAATTCTTTCCCCAGCGGATAAGCTGCACTTGAGAAACCTTTTATAAAGGAGGAGGTGACGGAAAGCTTATAGCACATATCGGGAAGAAAAGCGTCATGTCCAGACGGTTTAAATGCCTAATTCTATAAGACACACTAGCCTACGATCGAGGATAAGGTCACCCATACAATGTTGGCATATCTTAATGAGGGAGTATCACATACTCTTTTAAATTACACGTCTCTTGTATTGATCCCAAAAACAAACATCCCAGAAGCGTCACTCACTTTCGGCCTATCAGCATATGTAACGTGATATATAAATTGATATCTGACAACGATAGCAAATAGATTTAAAAGTGTCCTCCCAGCAGTAATCTCTTATTCACAAGGGGCTTTTGTTGAAGGCAGGCTCATTACTGATAATATCATTGCCGCATTTGAGACAATGTATTTCATCCAGCATAAGAGAGGAGGAAAGGAGGTTTTTTATGCAATGAAACTCGACATGGTCAAAGCCTATGACCGAGCGGAGTGGCATTTTCTGAAAGATGTTATATAATGGATGGGAGTCCCACCAAGATGGATAAAGTTGGTGATGAGTTGAGTTACAACTGTTTACTTCTTAGTGTTGATCAATGACTGCCCGCAAGAGGTATTCAAACCTTCATGAGGAATATGATAAGGGGACCCACTGTCATCGTTCCTCTTCATAATGTGCGTAGAAGCCCTATCCTTTCTAATGCAACAAGGGCTGATTATAGAGGAGTCAAGTGGGGTCAAGGTATGTCGAGGAGCGCCTCAAGTCAGCCATCTTCTATTTGCAGATGTTAGTATGATCTTTGGTAAAGCGAAATCAAGGTAGGCTTTGGCGATCAGGGACATGCTCAACACATATGAACGGACGTCGGGCCGGATGATCAACAAGGACAGGTCGATGATATGTTTTAGTCCTAACACGTCTAGCGAGATTCAAACAGAGCTTATAACAATACTTGGGATACGGGAAGTGTCAGATTTGGGGTCATATCTTAGAATGTCATCCATGGTACAAAGGTCGAAGAACTCGATCTTCACAGAGTTGCTAGACAAGATGAGGAAGGCGTTGAAAAGGTGGGACGAAAGCTTGCTACCAGTGACAGGAAAGGAGATAATGATAAAGGCAGTTTTACAAGCGATCCCGGCATACCTTATGAGCTGCTTTAAGGTACCAGGCTCAACCATCGACGAACTTCACCAAATCTGTTGCAAGTTCCTATGGGGATCCAAGGAGCAGAAATGTCGCATACATTGACGAAGTTGGGAAAGATTATGTATACCGAAGGACAAAGCAAGCTTAGGCTTTCAAGATTTCGGATGTTCCAATGAAGCGCTTCTAGCTAAACAGTTATGGCGATTCAACACAAATCTGAAATCATTGGCAGCCAAAATAACCAAGGCACGATACTTCCAACAAGGGTCGGTGTTAAGTGCAAACTTAGGACATAACCCGTCCTCGAAAAAGTTGCTGGAGAAAGGGAGTTGCTGGCGAGTAGGAAACGGGGAAAGCATAAGGGTTGTCATAGATCCATGGATACCCACTCACCCGGGATTCAAGTAAACATCGTAAACCCAAGGCAACACACATGATGCAAGGGTGTCTAGCCTAATTGATCACACAACGCGACTTTGGCGAACCGACTACTTGAGAAACCACTTTCGACGTGAGGTGGTGGACCAAATCTCCATAATTTTGACAAGCATAAGCGACAGGCAGGACATAATGACATGGAGTGTTAAAAATAAAAGTGAATATATGGTGAAATCCACGTATCTTTTGGCATACTCGATGAAATCTGGGGAGGGCACTTGGAGCAATGATCCGAGAACCGAATCTATATGGGGGCGACTATGAAAAATTGAGACGCATCCACGCACAAAGTTCTTCTTATGGAGGGTCATTTCAATATGTCTGTCGGTAGTTGATAGCCTACAAAACAGGGGAATGATGATAAATCAAGGTTGCTCAGGGTGAGACGGCTTGACGGAATGGATCCATCATAGCCTAGTGGCGTGCCCGAAGGCAAGTGAAAGATGGATAGCTAGCTCATTCAAGACCATGACAGGGACATACACACAACAATTTAGTGAATGGTTGCGTCAGATCATGGAGGTAATCGACTAACATCAATTGATACAAATTTGCGCCATTCTACAAGGACTTTGGTAGAATCACAATCAAAAGGTGTATCAAGAAACTCCGACACCGCCGTATCTAGTGGTAAAAAACGCATCTAGGATACACATGAAACAAAGGAAGGTAGGGGAAACGATGGATTCTGGATTAATGGGTGTGAAGAAGAGGTGGAAACCCCCTGATCTGGGATACATCGAGGTCAATACGGATGCTGCCTGTCATCCACTTGGATTCACATGCATTTGGGTAATTGCAAGGAATGAGCATGGTGAAATATATTGTGTAGCTGAGAAATATTTTCCTAACATTTATTGTCCTATGGTGGGGGACAATTAGAGAAGGAATCCATCTTGCTAGGGGGATGGGATGGCAAAAGGTGATAATGGAGCCGAACTATCAAATGATCACAAGGATGAACGAAAGCCGAAAGCCAGACCTGTCAGAAGCGGGTGGCGTAATAGAGGATTTCTTACCATCCATGGATTATTTTCCTAATTTCATCTGTTCATGGTACCTCGTGAGGCGAATCAAGCCGCACATGTTATGGCTAGGTTTGCAACGACGTGTTTTCATAAAGAATCATAGAATCCTATTACCGTATTACCGAACTCAATTATAGATATATGTAATTGTGATTTGAGCAATGAAATATAGTGTTCGATTGGACTCTTTAAAAGAAAAAATGAAAATAAAAAAAGAGCATTCCCAATAAATTCCCCATATTACTCCTTATCTTTATATCCGAAGAATGTGGGAAGAAAAAGCTGCTAATGGATTCTGAATCTTTATCCTGCTCTCTAATTCATTCTCTATATCTCATCTGACTCTCTACATTCTGGAAACCATGGAACGTGATCTCTATACCAAAAAAAAAGGACAAGTCAAAAAATCTTGAAAGGGTTTGCCTTTTATTTCAGTACAATCCTCCTAATTGTGAGGTTAGGGGTCTGCCACTTGAGAAAATCAGGAAATCATCTCTCTTTAAAAAAAATATGGATAACACTGTGTACGCTCCTGTTTTACAAGAGTGTCCTTCCCACACCACGTATTTGGCGAGATTATAAGGATACGTTCCTTTTCTTTTTTTCAGCACAACCACATATAGCTCTATCTTTAAGCTCATCTCTAACTAGGTCTCTTTCTCACTGCACAAACCTTACAAGTCATCGGATAAACTTTTATAAATTTTCATTTGCAAACCTTAATTTCATAAGTGTGACACCTTCCTTACATGCAATCTTTTAGGGCTTGGATGGAAATTTCGACTTTTGATTCGGCTTATTCATCTGCTTGATTTTGTGTTCAAGTAGCAACTAACTCCCAATTCAACCAGATCCATTTTTTATTGTTAATAATTTTTGCTTTTACTCAAAACTTTGTTTTGATTGTTGACAAATTAAGAAGAAGGGGAGGATTTGGAGTTTCTGTTGGATGAAAAGGATGAGAAGAGGACGGAGATGGTTGTTCAAACCCCTTGTTCAACACGATCTGAGATTGATATAACGGATTTGGAGATGAAAAGGATGGGAATGAAGACAACTTGCGAAGGGATTGATGACGATGATTGATGAGGGTTTAACGAAGAAGGAGAGGGATAAATCAAAGAGTATGAGGAGAAGTTGGGCGGATATAGTTTTGGAGGGTACTTGCTCCTTTGATGAAGTGGTGAATGGTAAAACCCCTGGGATTGGTATTTCAGGAAATCGTAGCATTAAGAATGGTCTGAAGTTGTCAAGAGAAGAACATTGTGATGAGGAGATAATGTTGACCATGGAGGACGTACAACCGAAATGGGAGTATTGAAGAGAGTCAATGATTGGGTATAATCTAGGTGATACAGTGCCCTTCTCTGCAGTGAAGCATTTTGTTCAGAGCCATTGGAAGGATGTGATTGTCCCTGAGGTTTTTTCGCACGACAAAGGGTTTTTCCTCTTCAAATTTGCTAACGAGAGAGATAAGATAGCAATTATGCAGCAAGCGTGGTTTATGAATTATAGGCCTCTTATCTTACGTGATTGGACCCCTTCCTTTGTGATGGAAGATATGATGGATCGTGTACCTACATGGATTCAGCTCCCTGGTCTAGGCCTTGAATATTGGGGTAGAAATTCACTTGATAAATTGGTTAACAAAGTGGGGAAGCCAATTTGTATTGGTGTGATGACTGCTACGAGGGAGAGGATTTCTTTTCCTCGAATATTAGTGGATGTCAATACGCAAAAGTAGTTGGTGGAATCAATCTCTTTTGTTACTCCAGATGGTGTGAAGAAGACTCAGCAAGTTGTTTTTAAATGGATTTCGTTATGCTGTTCGAAATGTCATAAATGGGGACATAAAACCAATGACTGTTGGGCAAAGCTTAGGGAAAATAAGGCATAGAGGCCTAAATCTATACCGACTGTTAATTTAGATATGCCGAAGGTTCAATAAGTTGACGATAAGAAGTCTGAGGATAAAACTTGGACTTTGATGAAAAGAAAATCTGGTAAGGCAACCCTTGCTGTGGAGGAAGTTCCCATCCCATCTAGCAGATTTGCTATATTGGCTCAGGGAACTGGTGTTGAGGGGAATGTTGCTGGGAATGATGTCACTCAAGTAGTCCTGCAACATATGGAGAAGATAGTTGCTCTCTTAGGAGCTTTTACTCCTTAATGATTGGTATTTGGAACATTAGGGGTTTGAATAAGCCAGAAAAACAAAATGCGAGTAAGCATTTTGTGACAAAAAATAAGTTGAATTTAGTAGTTTTTCTTTAGACGAGAGTTAAGGCTTCGAAATATGACAAAATAAGAAGGGGATGCTTGTAGCAGTGGGAGTGTATGAATAATTATTTTCATGCTCAGAATGGTAGGATTTGACTTGGACAAGAATGTGTGGGATATAAAGTTCTTGGCTGGCTTTGATTAGATCCTACACTGTCACGCCAGTTCAGTTCAGATAAAAGGTGAAATAACTTTATCGTGTGTGTATGCCCTCAATACTAGTGCACAGAGGCAGTACTTGTGGGATGATTTAATTGCTTTTAGTAAGGGTGTGAATGGTCCATGGCTTGTAGTAGGAGACTTTAACTCCTTTCTTTTTTATGATGAGAAGATTGGTCACGAGGGGGTTGATATTACTCCTTGCTCTCAGTTTCTTAACTGTGTGTTGGAGTGTGGGTTGGAGGACTTGAAGGCTTCTGGGTGTGTCCATACATGGTATAATCAGCAGGACTTTGAGCGTTGGATGCGTGTCAAGCTCGATCGAGATATGGGCAATCTTGATTAGCACGAGGAATTTGAAGTAGCCGTGTAACGCCCCGACTTCTATGTCTTGACGACGCGTGGGCGTTACGTCATCACGGACCCAGTCCGTGACAAGGCCAAGTAATCCGGACGAGTTTAGAGGTATAGAAGACAAGGAAACCAACTAACTAGTTATATTATATAATTATGACAGTAACATTTAGTTCACAAAATTTCAGTCTATTTCCAGCAATCAAAATATAACAAGTTACATTACATATTATCTCTGGTAAGCTTCCAGTAAGTCAAAATCTACCGATTTAGTTACATGATAACCAACATGAGATAGCTATATGCATGCAGTCCTCACTCTACAGGACTCTATCATCAACCAGTTAATCTCCTGCAAACAAAAAATATAACACATGAGTATAAAACTTAGTAACTTAGAGTATATGAGTTTCGTTTGTAGGACACTTCCCCGACTATGGCAAATCGGTGAGTTCCAGTAAAACATTTTCGTAACTTATAAAAAAATATGGGCGTCGTATCAAACAGTACTTTCTTTTATACGTCTTCATATCTTTTCTGTCTTTTTATTTTTATTATCACGAGTCTATGACTCGACTCGAAAGACAACTCCAAAGACACGACAGACTCAGAGTTTAGCGGTAATACGTCAATCGTCAACCGGGTTATCCATGAGATTATGTTTCCGTACCTGCATGTTTTGTGCGTTGCCTTGCACCTTGTGTGTGGATTCAATGTGACACCGGATGCCTACATTGAGATGATTTGGGCCTCCCTGTAAAGAGTCACCTGTGGTCACGCCATGAGGACGTCCAAGCCGCTGTATGCATACTAAGAGGGTGGGGATGCCCATCGCTCTCTGACTAGTTTCTCGTCCGAGACTATGACTCGAAGAATAACATTTTAACACAGCTATCCAGGCTTATTTAGAGAAACAATGAATGATCCCAATGGATCCAAGAAGGGACACTAAGTACGATCTTTTTCATGACAATTCCAAAAGATGTAAACATTGGTCACGCCAGACGCAGGAAGGGACGCCATGCTCAACCTTCACAACATTTTCAAGGAAAACGACCAACGATCCAACGGATCCAAAAAGGAACGCGCAATGCTCGACCTTCACAGCTCAAGGACACATATGTATTGTTTTATTCATTTTTCATTAGTTCATATCACTAAGATAATGAAACCAAACCATGCGTACTCATGTCCATTTTAATTTAAGCATTTAGGGGTTGTTTCCGTTTATTTCCCGAGAGGGCATATATGTTATAATGGAGTATATTCTATCCCATTTCAATCCCAATATCCCACATCACATATCAAACATATAAACAATCATCCCCTGTCTCGATCCTGATGTCAAGATTTATTATTACAATCCGATCCCCCCATGGTATATTTAGTACCCTTTTAGTATAAATCCCGTGATCAAATATAATTCATCTTATCACTACACCAATCACGCACACATATAACGAAGTTCATCCATGGTATTTTAGAGATCGTAATTAACATTATTTTACGTCCGCATGTACCCATGCACATATATTATTGAAACCTTAGTTCTGTTATCGAATACATTCCGTAATTAAGTATAATTTCTCATATCACACATTAAGCGTACACATAGTCAAGGAAGTACGTTCATGATATTTTAGGATCATTATTACTATTAAATAGTGTCTCCTAACCTAATGCATGCACCCATGCATATATTATCGAAACCTTAGTTCTATTATCATCTCAACGTATCAATCAAGCAAACAAGTATATCATCGCCCTCCTGACTGTACCCTTCTCATCATAATCATCATAACAAATCATATTTATGAAATATTAAGCACGAGACGGATAGAGAGAGGCTAGGTTATCTCTGAAGCGTGTTTAACCCTAGTTTTACTTAGGGTTAAAGAAATCTTTAGAAACCTTAAAACCTTCGACACCCATGGTCACCACTTCGCTGTCGGCTTTCGCCACAAGGTGTTTTAAGGCTTGTTTTCATTCGAACTTCGATACTCAAGTGTAATGCCCCAGCCAAATCCTTGCTACCGGAACGTCACCAAGAACCGCTCGTCAGGCTGACAACTGGCCCTCAGCATTACTCCACTTTAAGCACGCTTAACTGCGGAGTTCTGAAGTGATGGGCTACCGAAAAGGAAGGTGCACCTTGTTAGTATAGGTAATACAATCAAACCATTTAAGCATTTTCTTGGGGTATTACACATTTTACCCTTCCTCTTCATCTACCAAACTCTGTCAAATCCTTATCCATTTTCTCATCTACGAAGTCCACGAGGAGTAGCTCAACACAATCCATTATGACAAATTACTCCTATTTCGCGTGGTGCAAGTTCCCATTAATGGATAAATACTTTTGATTGTTACTTCTTAATTCCATTCAATTGTTACTAAAGTTTGAAATTAAACAGTTGGAAAAGTTGAAATAAAGGAGGACAATATATATTAGGGAAAGAGGACACTTTGTGATGAGTGGATGCAAACAAATGAATGAACTAGTTTGTTGGAAGTTGCTTGGGGTTTCAAAAGTTGAATAATGCAAATTGAAGATGATGTTCAACTTTTTCATTAGTTTTTGTCCACTGACCAACAACTTACTTTTTCTTTTCTTTTTATTTGAAATACTTGTGGTGTTTTTTTTATTATATTCAAGCAGTTCAAATTAAATCAGAAAGATCCAATGAATCTTCTGTTATCCATCTCATAAAATACAGAGATTAATTTCACAAATTTAAATACTCAACAATCAAAGTGTCTGGACATAAAAATAAAGACGTCACACTTCGTATTCAATCTTTTGCATGTCCCATAGAACTTGTTTTACATTAGTTTTGGGAACCTTCGTTTCAATTATTATGTATCTTCATGCCACTGTAGAATTTAGAATTTTGTTAGATCTCTTTCGTCTTCAATTAAAATGATGAAATGGAAAAAAATAAATAAATAAGTGAGAGATTGTGAGTTAGTGAAGAGGTTGCGGGATAGTTGAAGGAAGATATGTATAACGTTAGTCATTATGCGCTCAAATTTATCTCCACTTTAAAGTATTATCAGTATAATAGTCAAGTAGGGGTGTCAATCCCTCGAGTAAAGTTCAATTATTTTAAGTGAATAATATAATCATGAAATATGGATGTGAATTATTCTAGCGATTAAGCTCAAGTGAAAATAAACTAGAGGAAAGTCGTGATTTTTATCTAACTAAAGATACCAAAATAAAAATAAACTAAAAGTGAACAAAGTAGATTGATTACTAGCGAATCTGTTGAAATAGTTGAAGCAGTTAACCTAACATAACAAAATACATGTAATTTGCTCTAGAGATTTTTCATGCATGAATAATTGATAACTTTGACGAACGTAATATGATTGGATAGTTGTGGATATTTGAAAATATACACATCCCATTTTTCCTCCCAAATTATTTACCTCCATAAGCATGTGAGATAAATTCATCAATTAATAAAACAAATCCATAAATGTATGAAATAAGTCATATCAATTGATGTTTACTAATAGGAAAATTTTTCTATGTCCTTTGAATCTATATGATAAGTAACTTAAATCATATCATCTAATCTATGTCATTTCCCAATAATTAAAGTTGAAAGCATTCTGTAATTATTAGTTGCTACTACACATTGATTCATAAAGATGTAATCAAATAGCATTTCATGACATAACCCTAGATTAGGTCGGTAATCTAACATAAAGTCATGAGATGATTTAATTGAGCATAGGAATGTCATGAAAATCATAATAGCAACATTAATTAAGTTAAGCACACACCAAATCTCATTATCCAATTAATCTCTAGATTCAATCACATTGTTTTGCTTTGAGTTCTACTTAAGAATCATGGTAATCATCATCACGCCATCATCAAACAATGCAAACGAATCGCTAGGTGCAATAAAAGAAGAGCAACAGAAATCCTTCACAATGATGCATCAAGAAATGATGACAGCAATAATCACAAAATAGATCCAACGCTGATCACGATCACAATCCGGAAGAAAGAGGGATCCAAATCCCAAATTGATCTTGTTTCTAGATGAAAACCCTAATCTAAATTTAAGAGCAAGATAGGAGAATTATAAAGAAAAAAACAACGTAAAAAGTCCTCTAAATACATTATTAGAGGTGGGTATTTATAAATGATTACATAATCTTGAAATCCCACAAAATTCACAATAGAAAACAGGTTTTCATTGAAGCAGTTTCACGGATGTGAATCTTTTCACGGACGTGAATCTTTTCACGGTTTGGTCAGGACGTGAAATTGATGCTTTATAAGTTGCCATTCTCGGATAGAGAGACCACATGTTGGCACAATCGTGAAAGTGACAAAAGCAAAAAATACTAAGTGATTTTAAGCTCCGTTGATCCGTAACGCCATTTTTGCTTTCCTAACACTTCATATATGGTTCCAGACCTTGAAAAACTTTGTAATCATGATGAAAAGCATCCCAAAAGCTCTCTAAGAGTTTCACAAACTCCAATGTTCATTCAATCATCATTAAGCACGAAAAAGTCAAAATCTACACAAAACATACGAACTTAAAACAAACATTTTGATGAAGTAATAAGTTTAAAAAAAAAAGGTTAAATAGCATGAAAAAAGATATAAAATTTGATGTTCATTGAATACCCCCAAGGTAAATCTTTGCTTGTCCTCAAGAAAAAAGATTAAACGAACAAAAAAAAAAAAAAACTAAAAGGAACAAAAAGAATTATACAAGAAGAAACAAGAACAATATAACATGCCAAACTCTAACAACAAATCGATCAAGTGTCATAACTCATATTTTTATAAGCCAGGTAATCGTTACCCCATTCGGTATACTTGCATGAAGCCTTCCTCATATCACTAAACCATTATCTAAACAACGCATCTCTCATTATACCCATAATGATCGTGAGGATCATATCGAACACTCATTAAAATGGAACGGAAAAAGTGTTGTTCAAAATAATACAATAAGTCTACATGACCAAAACACTCCTTTTTTTCTTTTACTTTTTAACTCTTTTTTTTTTTTTTTGATTTTTCTAGTTTTTTTAAATAACATATGTACATAAACAATACAGACTCGACCATAACTTTGCACCATATACGTTCGTGCATAACCAACCAATTATATATCAAATATCTCATACCATCCCAAAAACAAGCTTTTGACTCTCATGTACAAAAGGGTTCGAAATGGGTTCTTTTGTGAAGTTAACCATATGATAAGAAATATAGCACATCATCTCCATACAGAATATATATCATATAAGCAGGATCATCTCGAACATGTATAGTAGTATCAAAAGGGATAATGTGGGTAAAGGAAGGTGTAATAGTTCTGACGACAAAGAATAGAAAAAATATGATTTAAATGCACATACTACTCAGCTTCAACTCGGATGCACATAACATCGTCACGACCTACCTATTTGCATTATAAAGGTCTAACTTAACC
>JAOVYX010017794.1:0-21456 GCA_035668315.1 Drosera spatulata | reverse complement strand
TGCGCCGAGCCTGATCATATTCTACTTTCCTTGCAGAATATTAAAGATAACCCTCCTTGTAATACACTCTTCATTGGTAATCTTGGAGAAGGTGTCATTGAGGAGGAACTACGAGGACTATTCAGTGTGTAAGATGGCATTGACATCTTCCTTGGACTTATTTATTCATTCTTCCATGATGATTTATACAATTTTATGGATGGTTTGTCTTGAGCCTCTAAGGTGCTGTAAAAGTTTAGTTGCCAAACTATCTCACTCGGCCAATGCGTCTAAGCAAGAATTTGATCAAACATTCGAGCATCACGATGCTATGGCCCGTCATGACTACTATAACTGGGCGAGATTGTATCAGTTTAGGGGTTGAGTTCATCTTTTTCTAAATCTAAACTTAAGGAGTACAGGTAACTTTGATATGTTCTGTGCTGGTCATTTATTTTGTTGGTCTCGCTCTGTATCGGTGTTATCTTCTTTATTAATTAAAAAAATGGATTTATTAGGTTTGCCATCCACATTTTTCAGGCAACTTGGTTTTAAGCAGATGAAGGTTTTGAGACAAGAAAGACATACAGTTTGCTTTATTGAGTTTGAAGTAAGTAACCTTCCTAAAGCATTCATGTATTCTTACTAATGCATCATCCGAGCATCGTACCCGTGATTATTTGATTTACTGCTCACACATTTTTGCTTTTGCACTGCAGGATGTGAATAGTGCTGCAAATGTTCACCATAACCTGCAAGGCGCTGTCATCCCCAGCTCTGGTTCTATTGGGATGCGCATACAATATCCTTTTTTCTGTTTCCAGTTACTTTATATTATGGACGAGACTTTGTACTTTTTCTGCTATTTAAATTTGATGCTCGTACTCTGTTTTTATTCCCCATACGTTGCATATGCACATTCCTATACCTTGAGTATTGTCATGTGATCCATATGAGTCTTTAGATTTTTTGTTCTTGACGAGCTTAAAATGTCTTTGCTTTCCTTGACGCATGCATACGTATTCAAAGAATCCATTTGGCAAGAGGAAGGATTACAACTACCCTTATGCGGCTTCAGCATTTCCCATGAACGGGGCTCCCCCACCTACGGGTTATCAGTAGTAGTTGGAAAGCGATGAATCCTGCAGCTGTTGCATGCATTACTTCATGTCAAAGCAATCATCAGCTTTAGCATATCAATCTCATGAATGAATGCACATAATGCCGTCTTCTACTATAGGGTGCATACCACAGCTGTTGCATGCATCGATTCATGTCAAAGCCATCAGCATAGCATCTTGGTGTCATGAATGATTACGTATAATGCCATCAACAAAATATCACCACGCTATATGCCATCTGATGCATTTGTCAGCACATCATGTCTTTGTGGACGACATTATAGGATCATTTTATTTTATTTATTTTTTCTGGTTGATGCATCAATACTGTAGCTTTTTGGTGTCTGTATTGTAGCATCTTTGTTGCGTCGGTTTTAGTCCCTTTGTTGCATCTGTATTGTATCTGCAATGGATTTGTGTGCTATATGTGTCATTTCTCATGAGGACGATCCAAGGACCATTCTTTGTTTTGCACCGTGTAAAACTAGATGTTCTGGCACTATGTCCCTATTGACGGTTTCAGGTTTTTGGCCACTTTGCATTCATAACATAAACTTCATCTCAATGTCTATGATCTTGCATCATTATGATTCTTCAACCCATCTCTCGAGCACTTATCTTTTTCGTCAAGCTTTTCAATATCCATGTGTTGCTTTAATTATGCAGGATCAAACTGCGGTGCATCAGTTTAGAAGGCTAGCAGTGGCACAAATCATAGCTGACTTTTCCCTTGAGACTTGCATTCATGTGTGCTGTTTACTATGTGCAGAAGTAACTAAAAGCGATCAGTGAAACCAGATGAGTATATACAGGACAACCAGGTGTGGGAGGTCACTTGGGTTTTCGGATATGGAGAGTGGTGCAGTTGCATATGTTTCAGGTACTAGGTTTATCTGGAATCTGGAGCGCCACACAGGAACCGAAACTGGAAATTTCTGCGGACATGATTCTGTCAAACCAAAGGTAGTAAAGTAGTTCTGTGGATATGAAGATGGGTATATTCCTTTTACTTGAAGAAATTCAGGTACTTTCTCTTCTCCTAGGGTTTTGCACCTTGGGTTTTGTCGACATTGTCTATATTTGAAGATTGAACCAATAGAATGATCGGGTTTCTTTTGCTAATTTTATTGCTGAGTTTGCAGCATGATACTTGGTGACTGTTTTCATCTTGATAATTTCGCCTACTCCTGGCGTAACAAGGTGCTAGGCTATTTGGCTTTGATCCTCGGAATTAGGTCTAATGAACTGTTGGTCGCCAGTCCAGGATATGGTTCGGAAGCCTACGCTTTGCAGAAGACTGCCTTCTAAAGCTCTTCTTGGGAGACTCTGTGAGGTATATCAGGAAAGAAGCGGTTCGCAGTGTTGCATATGTTGATGTAAATGTGGGTTGAAGCTGGGAGTGTTCTCGATTTCAGGTCTCATACCTCTGCCTATGAAAGATGATGTGGATGATTTATGGCAGCACAAGCTAGCCGGTAGATTACTTCGTAGTGGAGCACTTGTTTAACATGATCGTTATGTTTCTTCAATACCTTGGACTAGCATATGCATTAGTACAGAGTTTATTCAACCATTGTTGCCAAAACACAGCCTAGAGCTGATGTTACTCGTCTATGGCATCTCCAATTACAGATCAAACTGCTTGGCCTGTGCATCGAAGGTGAACCATATCTCGTTAACCCTGCCCTGGAACTCGAACGGGGAATTGTACTGAGCCACATTGTAAACCGATGTGCCGTTGATGCTCTGAACAATGCTCGACCATCTGGTTCCTTTGAGGCTAGTTTGCAATGCTGCAGCTTCTTCCACGACATTAGAGTCCGTGACGAATCCTCCGAATTGCCTGACCGCAACATACTTGTTCCTCCACCTTCGAGCGTGTAGGCCTTCGGCCGCAGGTGGGTTGGCCTGGTTCACCTTGGGCACATAGAAGCTAATCACGAACGAGCTCTTGCAGAACGGTCCATCGCTCGGCGTGACTTGGGTCATTACCGGTGCTGTCATCTCGATCTTCTGCTTCTCGTGGTTCTTCCCTTGGATGTAGTTGAACAACCTGTGTTTATGAGCAGCTAGGTTAGTATTCTCGGTTATCGTGTCGGGTTTGTTTCCGGTTACATGAATTTGAAATTGCTTTTACTGTATGATCGCAGGGCGATGAGGACGCCAACTTTGCCGACATGGACAAATCAACAAAATCAATAATCACAGGCAGGAGCACGATTAGCTTACTCCATAAAGCCAGTGTTGGTGCCAGCAACGAACGATATGTCCTGAACAGTAGAGGTAGACATCCAAACACTCGAATTATATCGACGAATCTCGTATCCGTCCCCCTTTTGAACCACGTCGTAGCTTGGGCACTCGATGCGGCTGCACGGCCCTGGCACAGCCGTGACAGCGCTAACCAATACCAAACAGCTCAAGCTGATGGCGAGTCCTGCCATTTCTAATCAAGATGATAACTTAGAGCTGAGAATATGCTGATGAATATGTGACCTGATATGTTTTTATAGTGTCAGAGTGTGGATGGACCAATGAGATATTGAACGAACACTGGCCACAAGTTTTGTGGAGATACGTGGACAATAGAGTAATGATGGTGTTTGAGATGAAATTGACAAAATCTAGAGAAAAATTGATGGCCCAGGTTTTTGGGTGTTTTCATGTGTAAAAAAATGACTTCCTAACCTCTACAAATGGTCATGGTTATGTTATTATGTTCATATTGATCAATAAATCATCGAGTCAGTCCTTTCATTTGGATTTTTCTGCGGAATAGATTATCCTTTTTGGTTTTAAAGACAGAAGAACATATCATCATATGATGTTCTAAAAAATAGATCTTTAGTACGCTGATGAGTGTTTTTCTATACAACAATGGTATGCGTGTATATCATCGGAGTGCTTCTAATTCTTCCGTTTATTTATGACAGACATGTAGTGTTAGAACAATAAATGTGGTTATATTCTATGTGTGAACTAAGGCAAATCTTAACTAGGGAGACCAGCTATTTACCTATTCTTGTGAGTGACAGGATTGCGCACAAAAGACGTAGAGGGTATTATTAATAGAGCCACCCTATGTACAATACTGAAATATAATTCTTAAATTTTTCTTTGTGAGTCAAAATCATAGTAAAATGAGTTCTACCAATAAAAATAAATAAATAAATAAAAGAAAAAAGGTTAAAAGGAATTAAGGAATGAAGAGTGGTTAGCTCGATGATAAACTCGTAGTTATTCTTCTAACCACATGATCCCAAGTTTAACAACTATTATTATCGTTTGGAAAAACCTCTCCAGTTAAAAATATACTCCATATAATACCGTTGGACTACATTTTTGTCGCTTTTCTTACATCTTACATTTGGTGCGATGTTGTGAGTGTCTCGTATTGCTTTGCTTGAATACTCGAGAACTTCGGTTGGCGATTGGTCAACAAAGCACAGGGTTTATAATAAGTCACCATAGAGTAAACTGCAAAAATGATTCAAAATAAAACATTATCCATATCGCAGCCATCGAGATTTACATTACATAATTACATAATGTTGTCAATGCATTAAATGGAAAGATCAATAAAAAGTCAATTCGCTTCCCTTTTTAATGTTCAAAATCTCTTTCCATTTTCTTGAGATGTTAGCAATTGACCAAAAGCAGTTTTTTTTTTCACGTGAATTCAATTGGGTAACAAAAATCAAGCCTTTGACTTTGAGATTAGTGCATCATATCCATATCAAACTGAATTTGGATCATGCAAAAACATAGTGAGAAACGGTTTTGCAATATCAGTGCAGATTACGATAATCTTTAGCAATAGATTTATTTCCCACAACTATAATCGAACAACACCTAATAATTCAAGAGTTGTTTAAGGGCCTTAAAGTTTTTCTGATCATGCAAATGGGACAATCAATTTCTTTCCTTTTTGTTAGATAGAATGAATTTTAATGAAAACAAAACAGAACAACAAACTCACATAAACTGGTTAACGTGTGTGGTAAAGGACGAGTATACATAGTCTCGCTCTGCAACTTTCATACTATAGAATAATTGATTGGTGCTCAATCATCGATGTGTAACGCAATGTTATCGTCAAGCTCATGGCATGTCAAGTTCACTTATAATAACATCTAATTAAGGTTACACTGAAAACTTTTAGTGGGCGATTAAGTGACAAGTGCCTTAGAGTTATCATTCACTTTAAACTCTCAATAACAATCAAGAGAAAAATGGGACATTATATGAGTTCCGTATATTGAATATATTATGCTCAAGTGCATAAGGGGCCTCTTAAAAGGAGGAGTAAACCATATCAAAACATAAAAAGAAGGTCCAGATATCTGTCCCTTAATTTCCGTCATAGACCAAATGAACAAATTCTAGCTATGTTTACTTTTACAGCCCTTTATATATATATATATATATATAACATGTAGAGCTGAAGGGAACCCAGCAACACTGAAAAATCCTAAACAAAAATCAATAACAAAAACGGTTGCGATTTGGAGAACCATGAGCTCAGTGAACTTTACAAGTGATATCAGAAATTTCATCTTCATATTTGTGATATTATTGGTTTCTTCTCAATTGGTGCAAGGCAAAGTCGCAAAGATTTTTAATCTGAACGACTATGGTGCCGTCGTGGGTGGTCAAGTCGATAATAGTCAGGTAAATGTTCATTGTCAATTCCTTTATCGTCTTCGTCCCATTGTTATCGTTACTGTATAAAGATTGTGCTGGGACAAATTTCCACTTGCTTCGTATTACGAGGTAGACTTTGATTCGTGTTTTTGGTGGTTTTGTGCAGTTCTTTAAGAACTAAGGTATTGCCGTATCGGTCACTAGTTACACAGCTAGGATAAAATTTTATGTTACTGTTTAATGTTATCTCCGATGAGATGAATAAAAGAGTTAAAACGGAAGTCGTATCAAGACCTGATCCCTGATTAAAGTGAAATGGATGAAATTTAAGTGCTTGCCCAGTTCTTGTTTTTTCTATCGTCGAATCTCGGTATATTTTCCTAGGTATCTTTTCGTAATTTTTGTCTGCTATTTCGAGGAAAACCCTCGAGTTACATGATTTACCTTCAAATTATGTAGCTAGGAAATCATGTGATAGTTCAATTGCTTCAACATTTTTTTGTTTTTTGTTTTTGCAATCAAAGATTTACTTTGCCCTTAAAAGGGCAAGAATCTTCATGCATCAATTTTAGACAATGAAGAGAATCCAACGTTGCCATATGTCTATTGTTTCTCCTCTTCGCAATTCTCCACATTTTTAAAAATAACTTATTGAAATTTATAACATTTTTTTATTACTAATTAATTAACTAATTTTTTTTGAAAGTAGTAATTAATCAATTTTGATCATAGGCACTGCTAAAAGCATGGGCCGATGCATGCAACTGGAAGGGCCCGTTGGATACAGATCACAGCTACTCATCCCAGAAGGCGTTTACTTGGTCCAACCCATCAAATTGGCAGGCCCATGCAACGGCCCAATAAACTTCAGAAAGAGGGGTCCTGCGGGCCCCACCGGGCTCGACGCATGCTGACCATTGGATCAACTTCCAGTACATCGATGGACTGAGGTGTGTTCGATTCACAGGGCCAAACTGTTTGGCACAAGACTGATCCAAGCCAACTACCTACTGTAAGTAATCTTGATCACGATGTAACGTTTGTGTTTGATGTGTGTGCAACATAACGAAGCTTAAAGCGTTATGGTTGTTGTGTTTTGCAGGCGATTTGCTTTGATTTTGTGACGAACTCTAAGGTTCAACACACAAAAATCATCAACGGGAAGACGACTCATTTTGCCATTATTGGTTGCGAGAATGTGACTGTGAGCCGTTTTATTATCCCAGCGCCAGAGACGAGTCCTAACACGGATGGCATCAAGATCGCGTACTCCAAAGGCATCAAGCTGCTGGATTCGAAAATTGGCTCTGGTGATGATTGTGTCACAATGCTCACGGGGAGCAACAACATAAGTATTGTTGGCGTGACCTGTGGCCCGGGACATGGTGTTAGTATCGGCAGCATGGGGAGCTCATCGAACTTCGATCAGGTCACTAAAGTAACTGTTCAAAACTGCACCTTCACGAACACGTCGAATGGGGTTAGGATCAAGACTTGGGCCACCAAGCACCGTGGCTTGGTTTCTGGCGTCACGTACCTAGATATATACATGCACAATGTTGATAATCCTATCATCATTGATCAGAGCTATTGCCCAGAGAAAGACTGTCCCATTGCACTATAGCTCGACATCCGCGCCGTAAGCGCAAAAGCTAACGGGATTATCTTGTTTTGGTAGTCTTCTTTTGGATTCCTTTCGACAACTTAACTGATCTTGGGCTGTATTTTTCCCCTGAAGGGCAACTCGCACGTTCAGATCAATGACGTGAAGTATGTGAATATAAAAGGAACCTCAAGGGCGCAGTATGCAGTCAATTTGCAACGCAGCGCGACTAATCCTTGCAACGTTGAGCTCGAGGACATCGACTTGACTGATTCAGATCCGAAGGCATAGCCGGTCGCATCCTGTTCCAATGTCAAAGGCACCGTGTCCGGGATTGAAGTACCCAAATCATGTATTTGATCGCATAACTTGTAGAATTAAGGTTCTTTTCCCTCCTTTTTCACGGGGAAGAAGAAATGTTTAAAGTTCAATCAACTTGTCTCCCACTCCATGAGAAGGCAGTGGAGAGTAGGAAATTGTAGGAATTGCTGTTAACTTGCTATCAAGCTTCCTAGCTAGTTATTTCTCTAGGAACTTTGTTGTTGGACTCGGAGCGTGATGTACTAGATCATAGATGTATCTCGTTAACTCTCATCGGTAATTTTCAATAGCATTCAAGGCATTCGAGCTCAAGTCGGCTCTGAAATGCTCATTAGTTTCACATCAACTGAATCTTTTTTTTTATTCATGAGCTCGGGATCCTTGGTCAGAGAAAGTTGCATTGCACCAGCCTACTACAAGAAATGCACTGCGTTCTTATATAGCCCATTCTACTATTATATATCCAAATTAGCCGCGAATCATATGAACCGAAAGGGTTGAACTACGAAGGAAAGAAGACATCACTGTTGATAAGACGAAAATGAAACAGTTGATCAGTGAATGTATAGTCAATGTGAAGCAATGACATTACCCAACAAGATGAACCATGAAATGACTTCTCTATAATATCATCTGTCAAAACACCCACGCTCAATCCCGAGTCCCCGTCAATCTTGCTACTCATGCGTCTCATGAAAACATGAAGTATGATAACCTACAGCTAAATCCTCAGTTCACCAGCATAAATTAAAACATGAGTATAAATGTCTAAGCTCAACCCTCAATTGCTCGAAAATATGTAGTCCTGTCCCGCAGAGAAGAAACAGGCGGGAGGGAGATTTGGATCTACCTGAATGAAGCTTCCTGATATTCTCGTGTCTATCCATGGCTCAGTGTTATAATGTTATATGATCACTGCCCCGAGTACCTGATCAATCGCATGAGATCCTTGGAGCTTTACCACCTGTTATTCGGTGGTTTAACTTCGTAGATTCGGACTATCCAGTTCGATGTCGTGAATGCTTCCTCCAAGTATTCAAGCTTGATATCCTTGTTCCCGATCTCAACACCTCTCGCTCGGTCATACCTGACCGAAAGAGAAACCACATGAGAAGCCAGAACATGTCATACAAGGAAAGAAAAATCAATCTGGAACGAAAAAAGTCATAGGCTCTGCGGACATCAGAATACGACTTTCCCAGAAGCTGAAGGACCTAAAAATATTTCTCTAATTAACTCAAGGAAAACGAAGTTCGATGTGGCTTAAATGCGGCAAAAACAGATACAGAAGTTGTATGCCAAATGTCCGAGATAAGATTTCTGGCTCACAGTCTCTTAAGCTAATCCAGCCAACAATCATTTCTGAAAACATAGAATCGATCTAAATACGCTCTGTCATAAGACTAATAAGTTTGTCATACTACTTCCTCACTTTCATAAGTCATGAGCTACATGAATGACGAAGACCTATGGTCAAGACTTACCCAGGAGGTTTGCCATACTCTGTGCGCAGCTCGCCAAACCGGTAATACGACAGCTTATACCTGATCAGCAAAACAAAGATTGAGAACCCATGTTCCTTATTAAGTCAATATAGAACCAATTCGATGAAACACTACTTCAAGCAAACATTAGATAGATTTGATGAATATAAAACTTGCAATTGAAGCCTTCCGGAAAAGTTAATACAGGAAAAACCACAGCTCTAACATAAACACGGTTATAATAGCAATTTAAACACTTACCATTACCAGGAAGCAAGGACCAAAGTAAAGCATAATCGATAAAAGTGATGAAGAAAAGGACAGTCCATGTGGGAACTTAGGCTCATCATTAGCATTAAAGGTACGAGCATATCATAAGACATGACTTATCGCTCAGGTAGAAGCAAATACAATGAACGCTCTTCATCAACAATGTAAAACTTCTACAAAGAATATGAAATTCAAGGGAAGATGGACAGCAACTTACATGAGACAATTTAACATCTTCGGAGCAGCTCCTTTGTCAACACGATACTCGCCATTCACAAGGTAGTCAGGTTCCTTGATGACCGGAAAAACTCCACCACCAATTCTCACCATCCATAAAAATCTAGAATGGACAGAGGCCGTAATTCTCAGTACCAATGGAGGGTAATACTACTTACAAAAGAAAGCAGGACACCAAGAAGTTTAGACATATTGGCAACATAACTGGAAGAAAAATTAAAATACATACTTGTTAATATCGTCAGAGGAGTAGCCAGTGACACCCCCGAAAACGACTAGCACATAATTCACATCGAGAGATTGCATAATTTCATAAGCTTCATCTTCATACGATGACATGGCACGCCCAACAGTTGCTATGTGAGTGTTGTTCCAAGTGTTGTTGTCCACAATGACTGTCCTGTTTCCCATGGCAGTAATCTGGTATCCATAATCCCACCATGACATCACCTTAGCATCAGGAGGAGTATTCTGGCGAAGCCAAAAGTACGCTTCACGATAATCATCGAAGATCACTCTGTTGCCATGTGCCCCCCTGGCAGCCAAGACAATAGACGGCGAAGAATATGCCTCAGACGTGACCCATGTGCAATGAGTCACGTATCTGCTAAGCAGATAAAATGTCCCTACAAGCAATGCTATAGCAACGTTTCTCTGAAAAGGCAATGAATAATCCAGCAGTGCCTGTTGAACACCATCCCCACAAGCATAAGCATAAGCAAGAGGAAAGAGTCTTTAGAGAGAAATCAAATGGAACATCTTTCTAAGAGGAATCTATATCAGAAGTCATAACCAAACAATTTGTTTCAACAACAAGAACTACACACTAAAATACTTGTAACTTGTAAGGTAAATATACGGTATAAAGTCTTGGAAAGATAAAGTCCTTGAACTTGCAGATCCCTACTTGAAACAGATTACCCATCTTCATGATAAAGCAATGATGAAAACAACAAAAGCAAGCTCCAGAGTTCTCACCTTAGATGATCCCTTTGAGCTTGCAGATCCTTTACTTGAACCAGATTGGGTGACTTTGCTTTTAGTTTTGAGCAAAGAAGTCAAGTTTTTTATTGTAGCCGATGTTGCTATAGCACTTATCAGGCATACTGCAGGAGTGGCTACGAGGATCAAACGAACCATAACACTGGCGAAATACATACTAGTCAGACCATACATGACAATGAATGTTGTTGCATCTGTCAACCGCTTGAAGCAGAAATAGAGACCAGCTGGGAAAAGAAACAGCAGAATGTGGAAATCAAACATGAAGGATGACCATGCTGTTGGTTGATGTTCGGAAACGGATGCAATAATAGGAATATGATCCTTGGCATAAGTTGGATCCAACAGAGAGTAAAACCGCCCAGTCCATGGAGATATGTACCCAGATGCACTGCCAACTCCCAGTGCAATAGCTCCAAGGCCAACTGCGCTGGTCACTGTAATCCTCAAAAAGGTCTCGAACAGCTTTGTATCACTTAGGAGATGCTTCACCCAATTTAAGAAGTAGAATACCTGCAGCGACAATGTTTAGTCATGAGGTCTTTACTAGCTCAAGGAAAAACTTCCCCCAGCAGGACATTAGCATTTGCAGTATTAACGCCTAAACCTAAAGATAAGATCAACCAAGCACTTCTGACCTCTACAGGGGAAAAACTTGGATAAAAGAAAAAATTGCCCTACTATGGCCAATTGACCATGTCGCTACTTATCCCAATCAATTCCGCCAAATGAACCAAGTTCAAAGCCACTCAAACTTATCCTAGAATCATTTATCCGTCAATTAGCACATTTTCAATCCAGGCACACTCCAAAAAGAGAGTATGCTTCAATTCATATTGTTCAAACATCATCTGAGCTGGTGGCATTGTATTTAACACGTCAAAAAGAAATCTCAATCCAGAAACAAGAAGGAAGTACCTGAATGAGGAAAAACACACCCATTGCCGCCATATGCTCACCAGACTGAACATGCTGAAACCCGACAAATCGAATCTGCATAGCGAGCAACATCCCCAACACATAAAAGCAGTTGTACGCAATGTACAACCTCATCGAGTACCTCCCCGTGATCAGCAACACCAAGACATACAAAGGCACCAAGTTGATGATAAACACATAGCCACCCCAAGCAGACACCATATAAAAGTACCCAAAAGCCGACCCCACAGCCCACGCCAACGACCCCGTATTAACCGCCTTCACAAACAGATAAAAAGTCAACAACAGGGCGAAAATCGCCACCCCTTCATTGTCATAAGAACCGGCCACCGACCTCGAAATATACCCGGGACAAATCGCGATCAAAGCAGCCGCAACCAACCCCGCCCCAGTATCCCATATCTCCTTCCCAAAGAAATACGCAACCAACGTCGTATTCGAAGCAAAGAAGGGGGCCGTCAACACACACACTTCCCTTATATGGACCATAAACCTCAAAAACCTCAAACCCCAATACATAATCGCCGCGGTCACCATCAGCCCCGGGTAAAGCGTGCCCCCAATGATTCTCCCCAAAGGATACCAGCTTTCGGAGTCGAACCAGTTCCAGAACTCATAGAAACCCTTCTCAGTCAAGTACACAGTGGTCCTGTAATTGAAATAGGGGTCGAATTCATGGATCATTGACTCATACCTCAACACACTGAAGAGTCTGGTGATGAATGCGAGGATGTAGACGAGCCCGAGGATCGAGACTCGGATCAAGAGCTCTTGTTGCTTGGGTTTGAGCTTTAGGGTTTTGAGGGAGAAGAAATTGGGGGCTGAGGGGACGAGATCGGGGGATTTGGGGGCGGATTTGGGACCGTTGAGGGTTTGATCGGTGGGTTTCGACGCCATTGGAGAGGGGAAATTGGGATCAGAGGTGGATTTGAGGGTGGTGATACATCGATTTTGGGGGTGATTGAGAAACCCTAGAAATGAAAGGGGGAATTTGGGGGTTTTTGGTGATGGGAGTGAAGTGGATGAAGAGAGGGTTGAGTGAAGTGGACTATGTGATCCAAATGTGTCAAGACTAATTTTTTCACCTTTTTTTTCTTTTTCCATTTTCACATAATGATACTTATGTGTGGTACAAAAGATCCCAAGGGATATTAGGAAGTTGTTGATTTAAGTGACAAAGAGGTAGGCACTAGGAAATGTTCAACCTCCAGGACATCAATCTCTAGTTGATATTGGCTCTGTCGGTGATGAGATAAAATTTGAGTTATATTATACGATAATAAACGATTTATCTTAATTTATATTATAAAATATTGATGATTATTTAATTTATGTATTTAAATTATATATATGTCGTGGACAATCATACGTTTTGTTTATCGTATTTTTAACTTTGACCTGTGATCTACTTCTTAAACCTACATCTAAATGACGAAATTGATATCTACTCTCTACTTTACACAAATCAACCCATATATCATATATTGTATTTCTTTTGTCTTAGATAAATTATAAAATATTGATTTCATATAATTATTAAAAAATTAATTATTTTATTGAATTATATCAAAATGCTCTTGGATGAAGATAAGAAAAAATGATGAGAAATTATGAACGGATAAAAAAAATTATGATGAAAAAAAAAATATGAAATAAAATATTATATAATTGTGATAAAAATAAAAAAATTTAGAATCCCATTTGACCTTTAAAAAATTTGATCATTTAAAATTTTCAAATTTAAACAATGATGTTATAATTTTTTTTGAGAACAATTTTAAAAAAAAACTTTACTAGACAAACTCATACATCTGGTTTTATTTTACATATTCTAAAGCAAATAACCTAACAATTAATGAGTACAGATTGAAACATTTAATTGGGACAGAGCATCATTCAAATGAAAATTGAGAACAGACTCGTCTTTGCCCTACAATAAGAGTGCTAGGACTTGACCTATTGAGCCGATTAACCCACTATCAAAGCAAAGTGAATTCTTGAAAAGAAATGACTTAAATTCAAACAAAAAATCTAGGAAGATAAGAATCGAATGAAAAATGATCCGAATTCCCCATTCATAGGACATGTATTTTTCCATTCATTTCTTTCATAATCAACCAAGTTCTCACCAACGATATCGATAATCTAGAAATTAGCTTGGTAAAAAATTATATATAAATGAGCGGAATTGAAAAACCGAGTACTCGATCATTGAGTCAGCACTCCACAAAACAAAAGATAATGATGATGGGTTACCCGGGGATCGAACCCGAAACTTATCGGTTAAAAGTCGAATACTCTATCATTGAGTTAGGAACCCGTTGACAAAAAAAAAGAATGATGTTCGATCTCTTGGTTGGTCTGGTCATTCCATGAGGAAAAGGCAAGCAATGGCTTGATTCTTATAGTGAAAACGTGAGCCGAGGCTCTGCTCTCTTCTGGATCTAGGTATGTGATAAAGGTTCTCAAAAGGACATTCTTTTTTAATATATTAACATCTTCCTCTTTGAGAGTCTTTTTTTCTTTTCTTTGAAGTATGAATTGTCCCATGATAGTCCCGGTTATTACTATCGGTCATTTTTTAAATTCTATTTCCTCAAGCTGTATTCAAAAAATAAATAAATAAGTTGGTCTGACGAAGATTACGTTAATAAATCCAAAAAAAATATATATAAAAATGACTGAGTGAATCAGATGAAAATAAACAAGTAACAAATAGTTTTTCATAAATTTCAGATCAACGGTTTCCATAACTTCATTCCTTGATATACTTTTCTCTTTCCCAACCTTTCCCAAACCCGACACTGCCTTCTTCACCGTCTCCCTTCTCTGCCTCTTCACCGATCTACCAATCAGTCGATTAATCAATCATTCCCCAAACCCTCTCCTCAGCCTCTATCTCAGGAACCCCACCAGCCCAAATTACTACTACAAAAAACAATAACCATTAATTCACTTGCTTCTTGGTTTAGGTGAGTCGCTATAATATTATTATGTGCTAATCTTTTGATATGAATTTCATGAATTGGACTGTCTTGGTTGGTTTCTTGGTATGAATTCATCATGGGTTTTGATGGTTTTTAGGGCTTGGAATTGGGGGTGAGGTGGGGTAGGGTTTTGATTTATGTTATTGTTTTGGTGTGTTTGATTGGGTGTGTGTGTGATGATGGCGGCGCAGCTTCTACACTTGGGAAAGATATGATGTTTACCGAACTCGATGTGATTATCGAGCGATTATGTGGGATTAAGTGGGTGAATCTTCAGGCTAAGTGTCTGATTAAGCGGGCATGAGGCGGTATTGAATAAGCAAGGGATTTAAGCGGCCTGGTCGAGTTTCCGCTTTATAAGCGACCCGGTTGATCCTTTTTAGAGTCATTGATTGAATTTTTTAGTCCATTAAGGTTCTCAAGAATTGTTGAGATGATTGGATGTGGAATTCTGTACACTTCACTTTCTTCTTTTGTGATTATATGTTCTTTTCTCATAGATTTTGAGTTTGGATTTGCTTCCTTTTCTTGCTACCTTAAACCCCTACTCATTCTTTGTTGTCTATCATTACAGGACTCTGACCTGCATCTGGGGGGTCTTAGTTCAGAGATTGATATTTGCGCTGTGAATTTCATCGAAGTGAAACTGCTCACAAGCATGGAAGACTGGGGTAATGCTTTCCTTTCGCACCTCTATCGTGATTTGTAATAATTTTGTGTTTGATTACTGCAATATGATCACGTTCCTTTTTTTCTGTGTAGAATCAAGTCTTTAGGAATAGTCTCTCTAGTTGTTCCGTTTCTAGTTGAAGAAGCATGATTTTGTTATTGATAAGTCTTGTGAGGAATCCTGTTGGATCAGGTAGATATCTTTGGCAGGGTTTGGCTCTCCGAATTGGCACAATATTTGTTTTTCTAAATTAGTTCTTACTATGCATTAGGTTTGTTTCTTTTGACTACCTGATGCATCGATCCAGATTTAAGTTCTTGGGGCTTATGCCCTAGCTATAGAGGCATACTCGACCATGCTGCATGGTATACGTTACCGCTCATGGTTCTTGATGTGATGTTTGAATGTTTTTAAATTAATACTTGTGGATGAAACCGCGCCAAAATATGTCAGTATGCATGTCAGGCGGCAGATTCCTTTTTGCCTAGTTAGATCATTTATGGTGTTCTAGTTTTTGATTTAGTGCCAAATTTTCTTGAATGATTGGGGCATTGGTTGTGCCCATAAATTTTTAAGACACTATCAAAGTAAAGCTGCTTCTTCCTGGAAAGTTTGATTTGGAACATTTTTTTCAACTCGTATTATTGCAGAGGATGCTCCGGTACCAGCACTTCTCAAGAAAGAGTTGCCAAGAAGTAACTGGGAGGATGAAGATGTGGAAGAAGATGCTGTGAAGGAGTCATGGGAGGATGAAGATGAAGAACCTGAGGTATTATTGCATTTCGTGTTACTTTCTTTTATCTTAAAAATGTTTATTGTGTTGGTCTGTATTTTGCTGACGGTTTGAGTGATACTAGTGGAATTTTAATTCAATCATGTCCATGATGCTAAGTTGTTTGGGCCTGATTGGCTTTTTTAAGCTGAGCTCTTTCATTTCTTCAGCAACTTGTCTCAGCGAACATTCTCTCCTGTTCAATATTAGCAGCTTGATTCTGGGGCAATAAAATCTACTTAACTACTAATTCATTTTGCTTGGTTCTATTTTCAGGCGCTTGTGCCAGCTCCTGCACCAGTGCCTGCAGCTGAAAAGGCCCCAAAGAAATCCACAGCTGCTGTAAAAGCAACTGATAAGATGGGGAAAACTGCAGTGGTGACAAATGAAGTGCCACTGGATCCTGTGGCAGAGAAACTTCGCCAACAACGGTGATGATTTATTGCCTCAATAATTTCCATATTTTGGATTAAGAAAAGAGTGCAAATGACTAAAACATGATAGGTCAACTTTTTTTTTTTCTCTCTTTAAGTTTCCGGAATTCATGTTTGATGTAAGTACAAATATGCTCATAAACATTCATGGGAAGATAAGTGGATGTCTTTGTAGATGATGGCTGTTATTGCAGCTGAAATTGCATGAAGTGTTTGGATTCCATTCATTTTAGTATGTCCAACTAAATAAATTTAAGTTTTACATTCTGGTGAATTTTAAGTGACTCAGACCTATCTGGCCAGAATAATTATGTTCTCTTTTCCTTGAACCGAATTCTCCAGTCAGAGTGGAGTACTTGAAATTATAAAAGCAGCTTGTATCATGTAAAAGCTTGTTTATCTTAAGGCATGCAGGATTGAACCCAAAAAATTTTGTTCTATACATGGTTAGCCTTCCGTTACCCGCTACATTGTTGCAATTGTTCTTTGAAGGTCCAGTATTTGTAATTTTTCTGTTTGGATGTTTTTATTTTGGAGAGTCTGTATTTTAGTAATTTTGCTCACTTGCATATTTTTGCATCTGAGGCCAACTATGTTTCATTATACTTCTTTCCAATTTGACTTAAAACTGCGTTTTGGGTGCTGATCTCGCACTATTTCTCATGACAGGCTTGTTGAAGAGGCTGATTATAGATCCACAACTGAACTGTTTTCGAAGAAAGATGATGACAAGACCCTTGAAAATTTCATTCCTAAATCTGAAAGCGACTTCTCAGAATATGCCGAATTGGTTTCTCACAAACTGCGTCCTTATGAGGTAATGCTTCATATGGGTTGTAATGAGGAATTTCCTCATGTATCAGTGTAGATTTTTACTCGATGATTTTTTTCCTTCTCTTTTCTTTCCTTTTTTTTTGTTGCAGAAAAGTTTTCATTATATAGCATTGTTAAAGAATGTGATGAGGCTCTCAATGACTGCCTTGAAAGCAGCTGATGCAAAAGAAATCGCATCGTCTGTTCAAGCAATTGCGAATGAAAAGCTCAAAGCAGAGAAAGAGTCCAATGCTGGTAAAAAGAAGACAGGTATGTCTTGCATATCGAGTGTTACACAGCATGTTCTATTGAAGCGATTCGCAGTGAATTGCCCTTTAGATTGTCCGTTCATGCACCGCTCTTTAGCCGTGATGCGAATGATAAAGCAATTCAAAAGCATGGTTACATTCTTGATATGAAATATTCTCCAGTAATGCAAAATATACTCTGGTATGCAGAGTCATGATAGACTCTGGCTTCATGTTGTATTACTGGACGTGATAACTAAATTTATATTTCTGGTGGTTGTGTTTGCAGGGGCTAAGAAGAAACAACTCCATGTTGATAGAGCCGACGATGACATTGTCGTTACTGCACTAGATGATGTCGACGACTATGATTTTATGTGAGGGTTCCTGTCATGTCCTCTTTACTGTCTCCAATACATTCTTTGGCTCTCATGAGACGGTCTCAAGTGGTTAGGATCTCAGGGTTGTGTTTGGAGATCCCGGAAGACCATGTTCAACCATCAATGATTGTTCGAGTCTTTTGATATTGATTATGTTATAGCGTTGTTGAGTTTTGTGGTTTCCTGATGAACAACGTTGATGTACTGGTTTTGAGTCGTGAACATTGTTCTCCTGAGGGTGGACAATTATGTGTGTTAGATATTGTTTTGTTGATGTTGTCGAAGTGCTAAATGTAATGAGTTGTGAGGGCGCCATTCGAAATGTGATGTCGAAGTGTCATCCAGTACCCCGAATTCGATCCTTTTCACTCCCGTGACAGATTTGATAGCTCGCCCTCGATACAGTAATGATTTAGTCAAACAAGGCACTGCAAAGGCAAAATATCGCGGAACTTGCTATCTCCTCCTTCAACTGAGAGCGAAACAGTCCTCCCAAAATAAACTGCTTCCTCCCCCACGATGGATGTCACATCCACCATTCGCAATCGCCAAATGTGACACACGGCGCTCTAATGGAATAAAATCTAACATTTGACGCAAACGAGAGGAAGTCCAACCTGAACTGCAAAATGATACATATCACTATGAATAAACTTAATACAAAGGAGTATAGAGCTTGATGAGGTAACTTAATACAAAGGAGTACGTGGCTCCTGATACCATTATTAGAAAAAAAAAAAAAAAACCTTTAGTTACAAGAGGACTCGGTTGTATCATCGACAGCTACTAAACAGATGAGCGGTAATGTTTAGATTCTATGCTTACTGAAAGAGTGATGTCAGTAGGGGCATCCTGATGCTCATCAAAACAAAAGAGCGAATCAAGGACATCCGGCTGTACGTAAAAACCATGGATGTCACTTGCCGTAACCATTATGCTGCTTATGAAATGGCCACAAGTTCACGAGGCACTCGAGAACCACACTTTTTGAGAAATACCCAGAAAAGCCGAAAGGTGTTGTGGGTGGAGGGAAATCTTCAGCAGGCATAGCAAACGGGTGAACCATTCTTTCCATATGTTCAAAGGTCAGACATGATCCTACTTCCTGCAATCTCTCTGGGCCCATAATCGGCAAGGTGTGTTCGTTTAACCAACCAGCCTCATTGTCATTGTTCTGCAAGTAATAAGCCAAGTTCTCATGAGGGAAAACACGACTGTGAATCAATCTTCTTATTCTAAATCTAACAATTATTCAAGTTAGACCAGAGCTGTAATAATGTCACAAAAACTCTCGGAACTGAAAGAGATATGCTTGAACAAATAAGCTTTGTTAGAAAAACTTTAAAATAGTCTGGAACAAAATTTACCTCCAGAGGTGAGAGATCAGCTCCACGACTAAAAGTCAGTTCAATGCGAAACCGTTTTGGGTCTTCCAAAGCCACCTGCAACTCAAAATCAGTTAAAAACACATATCTCACAGTACTTCCTCAGACGAAAGTATGTTTCTTCAGGACTCAGGAGTTTTACTAGAAAATCCCATCTGGTGAAGATAAACTAAAATATTAGTTTTCGGTCAGAAGCATATAGTCCAATCGCATATGAATCGTCATTCATACTCAAAATGCACCTCTCCCAGAAACTTCATCATTGTCATAACAGCACTCAAGAATAGCAATTAGAATGGCTATTCCAATGAGCATGATGCCAAGTACAAAAGCAGCACCAACCTCTGTGTTCTCAAACATCCTCAACACCACATAACTCATGTAATCAAGCTCCTTTGTTCTGAACAATCGCTCCAATGCACTATGACACACAAGGCTGTCCTCTCCTTGAAGAGATTCATCCAAATTGCAGTAGCGGAGAACATTCATCAAGGAATGTATATGAGATTCCTGTCACCCATCAAATTAATAAACTGAGGACAAAAAATTGCATCAGGACTAGGAATTTCCAGCTGAAAGGATAGCAGCTTACTGATGTAAAATATAGTCGTGTCCGGACATGCCTTTCTGGTGTCTTCACGTTAGCATACCTGAGAATATCCCAATATTCATACAAAGTTAGCAGATTTCTACGGCTGCTTAACACCCTACTCGTTTGAAAAATGCAACACAAATCAGGGCTATGAAAGATAAGACTTGGGATCCAATCGGTATTCAGTCTCTTTATCTTCATCGTCCTCCAGATCGACCGATTTATCGCTCGTGCTTGTTCTCCGTGCATCTTCATTCCTAGTGTGCACCTTTGTTTGGTGATGTGTATACTTTCTAGTACATGTTGTATGTTGATCGTGGTTACTCTTCAATTCAGCAACATTAAGGGCTTCTTCACGAGTGTTCCTCAAATCAATCAAAATTTTACCCAAAAGGCGCCTAGCGATCTGCAACAAAAAGAATTCAATAACAAAGACATGAAAGGACCATGATGACAAAGCCGTATCAAATCAGTTAATTTATAAATAATAGACTTTAATATGGCCATTTACTTGCAAGTGCAAGTACCAGCAAACAGTTGCGTGATTGAGATTTGGGAAAGACTGTTCAGACACAAAGGGCATCTTTCTCTTCAAAAAGGTAAAGAGCATTTAATTGCAAGATAGGAATTCAAGAAGAAATCAGGTTCCCACAACTGAGGTACTCCTACAGGTGGAACGAAAGAATATCTTTATTGTTTTCCTAATTGGAAATGGGAATCAACTGATAACAGAAGTAAGTAACCCACCCAACCACCTCTAGTTTTATCCAATGTAAGACGAATGTACCTTTGAACCGATTTTCAGCCTCTGTCTAGGATTAATTCCATACTCATTCGGGATGACACCATCAGCCAGTAACTGAAACGAAGAATGCAATCACACTCAATCCTCAAGTTTAAGTTCTTAAATTGACAAAAGTTCCTACACCATTATGAAGAATTACCTGTGCAACTTTGAAAAGCTCATCCAGGCCTTTGAGATTTAGATGTGCATTGTGCAATAGGTCATACCTGTAAAGGTGAGAATAAATCAAGAATAGATTGTTGATGAACAAAAGATGGAATAGTTGAAAAGAACTTCTCTTACAGAAAATAAAATAAATAAGAAAAAACAAAGAACACTTCAGAATCAATCATAAACTTATGGGAGATGACATGATAAACAAAATAAAACGATCAGAGATATCTACATAAGTCGAAGCCCAATGTTACAGACAATCAACTGGAAAACAAAAACTAGGAAAATCCGTGGTCAGAGTGATAGTGGAAACTTACTTGCATGAGTCATAGATATCCGGAATCTGTGTAATATCATATCGCCTGTGGGAACAAAGATCAACGTAATTAGTCATTTCCGTAAAACAACTCTTTCTTCAGCATAAATACTGAAAAATTATCCATGCCACATTCATAGTTTCATACAATAACTAAATGTGCCATTGCAACTAGATGAATGATCGACTAACCCTTTCCGCTCATTATAGAAGTCTTTCTCCAGTTTTCTCCATCGAGCAAACATCAGAAGGAATCCCTCACTGCCACAAGGTAAGCCTGCAGCTATACGGTCCACGTCGA